>JAHWFO010105574.1:963917-1138938 GCA_023313115.1 Rhysida immarginata
TTATTTTATTTTATTTTATTTTATTTTATTTTATTTTATTTTATTTTATTTTATTTTATTTTATTTTATTTTATTTTATTTTATTTTATTTTATTTTATTTTATTTTATTTTATTTTATTTTATTTTATTTTATTTTATTTTATTTTATTTTATTTTATTTTATTTTTGCCAGTTAATCATCTACGGAAAAATTGGACATTGTCCCATTCCTCCCAGAAGACCTTGTGTTATTACATCAGCCCATTAAAAGAAAAATGTGACTATTAGGCCTGAATTTAACCTTTCCTAATAACCGTTAAACTACACTGTTTTTATTAAAAGCTTGATGTCAGCAAGATCGTGACTTATTCTCCAACAATCTTCTTACAAAGAGAACCTGTTTTATTTACTTTTTGATGCTCAAAACAGAGACTTATGTTCCAGACCTAAAACACGTTGTTGCATCTGGCAATCATTACAACCAACATGGCCCCTATACATGCTTTACCTAGCGTGACATTGATGACGCTTGCAATTTGATAAATAACATAGGAAATTATACTGCCCCACTCCTCCTACCGTCCCATTCCTGCCAGCTCTCTCCTAAATTTACAATAACAAAATACTGGTATCCTGTATACAGGATGGTCGAAAAGTCTATATCCCACAAATTAATTGATAACTCTCGTAGAATTTAAAAATCCGATAATCCCAGCAAATAGGAAGTAGTGGGTGCACTATCAGTTGGTGACCTTCTTATGACCTGATAATGCAAATTAGGACATATATAAATTTTTTCTCATGAGTCGTAACAGATAGGGACTAATTTCCAATTTCAAACTTGTTCCGTATTTAGTTGTGCACTCTGAAATGAAACTGAAGAATTTCTACTTGTATATCATGTCAATTACCAATCCAGTTTTGCATATTTTGGAGGTTTTTCACAGCAGCGCCATCTTTCCGTTCAAATGGCATAAAAAGCCACATTCACACATGCAATTTATTGTACAGCATCATGGCCGATTACACAATCAAGGAAATGATAGCCATGGTCATGTGCTATGGTGCTGCTGCATATCAGTTTTATCAGGACAGGTATCCAAACAAGTAAAAGTCATTCCATTTATGCATGCACCCCATCAAAACAAATGCACGTGGCTTTCGCTGGGTGTCATTGGTTAAAGGCAGCTGAACACTCCGCAAAATAGTTCTTATTTTGAATCTTAATAAGGCAGCTTCTAAGAATGTTTCTAAAATAATAAAAAAATGAAAATTGTTTACAAAAAGCCTTTAGAATATAGAGCCGATTAAATTGTTTTTGGAACTTCGTGATTTATTATAAAAAAGTGAAATTTTAGGTACTGCCCTTCGTTTCCCTAATGCCGTTGATACCTACTGAATTTTGGTCCACTCCATCAATGGTAGTGGATCAAGAACTTCTCCACTCATAATAGGGAGGCAAATTTAAACAAAAAATACGGCATATGCAGATAAAAGAGGACAAAATTAACAAACTTTTTGACTACTATAAAAATACAGAATTGTTTATTTACCATCGCGAAGGAACGCAAGACGATGAAAAGTTGCAATAAAGATGAAATAAAGCCTGTGCTTAATGCTCTTCATTTTGTTCTAGTTTTCCTCTACATTTAGAAACCCAGTTTGTTTGGAGAGCTTAAACCTATTCATAAATGTTGACTCTACAAAATCTTCATTGGATTCAGCTGTGAACCTCTTATATAATCATATGCTGGCACAGTCTTTTGAAGCAATTAATGGCAAGCATATTGATTTCACTCTATCATCAGCGAAAAGCTATTTATAATTCTTGTGAGCTGTGAAAGAAGACTGAGATGCAACAGCCAATCAGCACAGACTGTCATGCAACAATTGAAAGGGTGGGTGACATGGTTTGTTTTGACAAGGTGAATACTTAATCCACTTATCTTGTAGAAATGTTTCGCTTTCATTTTTGACCTGAGGATACACTTAATTCATCCGATTTTGATGTTTGATATATTTTATTTATTTATTTATTTTTATTTTTTTATGTTCATAATTGAATTTAAACAGTTTTGTAATTAAAAATTGAACTGTCTGCTACAATTTATGAGATAAATTTTATTTATGCCCTAATTTGCTTAATCAGGTCATTGTAAGATCACCACAGCTTCTTAATTGCTTAATCATTCATCTATTGACTCCTGTTTCTTTGCACCACCTCCCAAACTTAACTAAGATGCTGAGAGATGAAATTGTTGCAGATTACATTAGACCAGTTGTTGAGGGTAGTTGTATAAGGGCCATTCAATAAATAATAGGAAATACGTTTTAACAAATATTTATTATAAGCACCAAACTAACTACTGTTTTTTAACATAGTCCACTCTTAGTTCATTGCTCATACATCAGCGCTCAAGAAGGGCACTGATTCCACAAAAAAAAATTCTTTTGGATGTTTGCCTCACTCATACACCACTGACCGGTCTTTATCGTTTCTCAACCTCGATCCACTTGTGCATCTTTCAATGGGCCAAAGATATGGAAATCTCAAGGTGCAGGATTGAGCGAATATATGGGTAAACACTCAAATCGTAAGTCCTTGATGGTAGGACAATCTGACACAGGCAGAGTGTAGTCTCATATTGTCATGGAGCAAAAAGCACACCAGTGGACATAAAACCACGTTGATGGAAATTAATAATAAATGGAAATTACTACTAAAACTATAATATCCCTTCCCTTGCACTCAACAATCCGATACCATTATCCTGTTCACAACAATAAAACCACATTGTCTTTCAAAAAATTTCTGATGAAACTTTGCTGCTCCAGCTTGGAACATTCCTGTAAGGGCGGTGTCATCATGTATAATCATTTCCCAGCATCAGGCATACTATCCCTGGCTCTACAAAATAACAAACATATAACAATGACTGTTTTAAATTTTCTATTCTATTTTTCCGGTTATTAATTGAATGAGCCTTGTACTTACTTTATTAATGGGAGCTATACATGCAATGAAGTCTTAACAGGAGGGTAAGAAGTGAAAGGAACTTAACAAGATATGAGATGTATGAGACAATAAGTGCAGAATAGAAGTGCAGAATTATTCAGAAAACAAAATCAAAACTGAGAGCTTTATTATGTTTATAAAGTAGAATTATCAGTTATCAAAATTGTTGACATTGCAGTTTATCATATGAAATTGAGAGCTAGAAGAATTTATTCCCTCTAGCCTCTCTCTCTTAGGTTTTGTATTATCTGGCCTCAGGTTTTAGTTTCCATTTCACCATTTCAAAATAGTTAGCCAATATTTTATATTTAGTTCTTTCTTGTGAATTAGGTTTCTCTCTCTCTCTCTCTCATTAAAAATCCCATTAATATCCTTATTCAAATTTCCTAGAGTTGCAACTTCTCTTCCAAAAGTTTAGCTCTTCTGCCTTTATTTATTATTTTTGGAAAGATTATGAACCACAATTGGCCTTGGCTTAATAAACTTAGCATACTGTATCAATATTTTTAGTTCATTTTCTTCCCTTGTTATCTCTGGCATGATATTTGACATAATGAATACATGTAATGTTATTTTTTTTTTTCTCTCCCTGCAACAACCACTGTCATTACTTGTTGCTATCATGTCAAGTGATGCAGAGAAAAGGAAAGTCTCCCAATTTGCATTTTATTCAGGATGTGGTCATTTTCATTCATTCATTCATTGAAGGGCTAATCCCATCTTGCTCACCTGGTGAGATATGCAATATAGAGAAGCCACAAGCCAAAAAAAAAGCCAGTTTTAGTCTATCCACGTGTTATTTATTTTGCACATGACCAATTCCTTGAATGCAGGGCCTCTGAGAAGAATTTCGAGGCAGTTTTAAAAATTTTTTCAGGGTCCTCCTCCTCCACCTTTCTTGCCTGGAACAACCATATTTTTATCTACTTTGTTTTTGTGTTAAAATGCTAATAACGGATATCAAAATGAGTAAATATGAAACTGTTCATTATTGTTTTCTGCATCTGGGTTGTTATAACGATCTTTGCTGCCTTTGTAGTTGCACCATCCTCAGAGTTACTAAGTCTACCAGTCAAGGAACTAAAAAGCAAGGAAAAATTTATTTTATTTTGAATTACCAAAACTGAAAAGCTACTGCTCTTTTTTTTTTTTTTTTTTCTTTAAAGGTAAAAATTTTGTGACTTAAAATATTTAAAAATGCAGGGCTTGAAATTCAGGGAGGGATGGCGGGATTCTCGCCCAAAATTTTAAAATCGCGCCCATAAAAACTTTCAGGAGGGGAGTTTCCCGCCTGTGAAATTTAATCATATTAAATGTTTTTATGATTTTATTAAGATTTAAAGATAACGTTTTTTTTCCTTTATATCTTACAATATAAGTTTTGGTTACAAATCTTAAATACTAAATGCATTATCACACTTTTCCCTCTGTAAATCATCAGATTACGGGTTTAACTTGCTGTCAGTCAGTATTGGTGAAGTTTTTCATGGAGATTTAACTTTTGAACCAATGGAATTTCGCTAATTCCAATCATCACAGTTACGGTATCGTCAAGAGACAAATAATAAGGTAAAGGAATTTATTGTGTAGCTCATAGATTAGCATTGTGTTTAGATGATGCTTCAAAATCGTGTCCAGAGATTGCTAAATATCAAGACACTTTAAAATCCATTTTTATATATTTTAGTAGTATTTAATTTTTTATAACGTAACAGATTATATAGATGAAGGCAGGAATAAAAGTTGAAACCGCAAGAACTGGCATCTGTTCCCCTGATTTTTTCAAACTGGGAGGAGAGGGAGCTATATGCCTGGCACATAAAAACAAAGGAAATTGGCACATGTATACTGTAATATTTGTGCTTATCTCTTGTAGATATCTGCCTTACTTAAAGTTCCTGAGATCTGGCAGGCTCCACCTCTTATTTACAAATCTCTGATAGCTTTAAACAATCAAGCTAGCACAATAATATGTGTTTATCTACTACTCATTAAAGGAGAGGAGACTTGTAGGTAGTAATGATACAATAATAAGAGACCAGTAAGGCAACCGGAGCATAGTATCAACATGTCAATTAATTAATATCCGGATTTGTTTCGCTTCAGCTGAGATTTCGGTATGCGAATGCCAGGAATAGGTAATTTCGGTATTCTGTTTATCATTTTCAGCTTGGTTGAACGAGTTTTACTGATTTACGCATGTGCCAGAAACTACAATTTTCAATATTCAGGGGCATTTTTCTTAATAAAATGAATTTTGTCAGTTGATAATATGCTTTTATTACCCTTTAATAATGTTATGATTTAGCAAAAATAGTCAAATGTTTCAAAGAATTTACATTAAAAAAAAAAAAAAAAGCAATATGTCATGTAAATAAATTTTTATGTGTTTAAATAGTATTAGCAGATTAATGAATGTGTTAATACAGATACAACACAGGATTTTGTTTTATAAAATATTCTTTGTTTCTTTATTTTGTTTAATGGGTTTTTTTCTTGAATTCTCATTTCATGTAGTAAAACATCTCCTTTCATTAATCTTTTTATCATCTTTAGTGTTTAGAGGTGATCACAGGTCTCAGAAGGAAAGAAAATAAAGAGATAAAAAAACTTATTTTTAATATTGTAAACAATAGAAGTTTATTTTTGATTTTAAATATATGAAGTTAATTTTCCTCTTAATTTATTTATTACAGGTGTACTTAGAAAGACTTTTAACCTATGCTGAAATTGACATTGTGCCAAGTAATTGGAAACGTATCGTTTTGGGTGCAATACTTTTAGCATCCAAAGTTTGGGATGATCAAGCTGTGTGGAATGTAGATTACTGCCAAATTCTTAAAGATATTACTGTGGAAGACATGTAAGCTAATAAGATTTTAATCCTTAAGAATAAGTGTTTTTAAAAAACGTATAAATGGATTATAGCTTTGAAGTAATTTAGAGAAGCTCCTTTAATTACTACACTAAATTATAATTATTATAATTTTTTTGGAGGAAAAGAAACATTAATTTTAATACATGTATCATGATTATAAAATACACAGTAATCCTTAAAGTACATTTTATCATACTTTTGAATTCACAGTCATGTTTCTATTTTTCTTGCTATAGAATGGTATTTCATTTTAAGATTGGTCTAATTTTTGCAGTGATTTTTTTTTTTTTTTTTTTTTTTTTTTTTTTAATGAAATATAAATATTTAATCTAATTTTTATCATTTTCCCTCGTATATATTACTGGTGATGAAATAAGTGGAACAGTAAGCGGGTTATGGTTGAAATTTATTATTGATAATAGTCTGGTGTAGATAAGCTTCAACACAAGCCAGTCTGTCAAAGCTTTGGGAGAGTGTATTCATATTAGACCATTAACAAATGAGTATCACTTTTTAACATGGCAATATGGAAGAGCGTGCTTTTTAATTTACCCTAACTCTCAGTTGATATTACGTAGTAGTCGATAGGCCACTAGGGGCAAAATGCCCCTCCCTGAAAAATAAACTCAAACTAGTTCACACAAGCTTCCATCAAAAAATATGCACTTTAATAAGTACCATGCTTAGCAGCTGTAATGTAAAATTTATCACGTTACTCAGTATATGCATAAGCAGTTACCATAATGGTATTAAAAAGATAAAGTTACCAGGTAATAAACTAATGAAATTAAACTGGAGCTAATTCTCCAACCATCAGGTGAATGATTTTATTTTCTTCAGCGTGCCTCTTGCTCTGGCCAAAAGGGATTCTTATATTGCTGTGTCCTTTTGCTGTTTGATTGCATGGCAATCGTCTCTTGTCTCTTGTCTCTTCCAGTTGCTGATACATTTTTTGTCGATCCCTAGTTTGCGTGCAGCACAACTTTCAATTTGGGAAGCCCTCTCGATTGCTGATAATTCCGAATCGGCAATGTATGAATTCCCAGCATGACATTTTGAATACCGGAGAATGAAGAACTTTGAAAATAAAACTTTGTAGTGATGATGCTTACCAGAAAATAGTGTAAAAAGTTTCTCCTAATATCCCATCCCATGCAAATGAATAGGATGAGTCATCCTACCTTTCCCCACCAATCAAAATTCACCCACAGAATTCAATTGATAAAATTACAACAGCTGAGATTGGGTATAAGATGTTTTCCCTATTGCTGCACATGACATAGTACAGGATGATCCAAAAGTCAGTACACCCAAAGATATATATTAAAACCATTAAACATACAGATGCCAAATTTGCAGTGGATTAAGCCTATAGTGAATGTGACAATGTGACACTGATTAAGCCTATAGTAAATGTTCAAAGCAGCCCCCATTCTCCTGTTTGCACAAACAAATGCGACAGCACATATTCTTGGAAATGCATTGCACCACTATTAATGCGGAATGTTTTTGCAACACATTCGAATAATTTGTAGAGCAGTCATATGACACTGAATGCAGACAAGGTTATTATCAACAGGATGGAGCTACAGCTCACACTGACCGAATCTCAATGGAACGAATGAAATCTGCGGAATATGTACAATTACGTCGTTCATGCAAGCAGGAGAATGGGAGCCACATTGAACATTTACTGTAGGCCAATCAGTGTCGCATTGATTAAAGAATATCCACTGCAAATTTGATGTTGGTTTGGGTGAACTGACTTTTGGATCAGCCATAATTATTGCAGATTTTTCTATAGTACCGAAAATTCAAGATAGTTGCTAATTTTTTCCCACACATGTTTGTGAAAATTACTCCACAGCGACTAATAGTCCAGAACACCAATTCATTTTTAACTTTTTAATAGACGGTCTACGTCATTTCAGTCGAAATTACTGCATAAAGATTAGATTTATCCTCAATTACCATCTATGCAGAAACCAGTGACATGCTAGTCATCAAGGACTGTAAATGCATGGTAAGTTGAAAGCTATTGGCATCTCGTTGATCATGTATACTATATCCTAAATAAAGAATTGGTCAGATTGAAGGATTTGGCATAATCAGTACTATCTTTGCTCATATGGAGCAAAAAAAGTTGTATATTCTTGCATCTTTTTAAGAATTTTTAGGCTTTTACAAAGGAGTCGGTGGAGCTTTTTTTAATTTTTTTTTTTTAATTTTAATCTGTATGTGATCATGGTTCAGATATAATCCATTACTACACTCCGAACATTAGGAATATTTGAATGATAGAAATGTGAAGGTTGGCATTAAAGAATTGAAGTTTGCCTAGTCTTCCCCACTGAATCTTAAAAAAATTCTTACAAGGGAACCATCCAAACTTCTGTCTCACAGCTTCAAATCAAATTGAAATATTTTAAATACTTCAGCAAATAAGATGTACTATTTTTTTATTGTTTTTAATAAATGTGCCACAAAATAAAATCAGAAGAAACGAAAAGCCTTTGCTAAAATAAATACCTTTTTTGAAGATTTATTGAATCAAAATCTCTTATAATTGTAGAAAGGCACAAGATCACCAAGATTGCTTAATTATAACTGATTCCACAAACTTTCTGAATATCTTTTGTGGAATAGATTGTGATTACAAGGTTCTAGAAACTTCCCAAATGTATTTTGGAATGGGATACTATTAAATAGTGGAAGAATGGAGCTACTTACTGGTTTTACAATGTCTGTCTGTCCGTCCATCGATCCCCTTCATTTTTGGTACATTTTGAACTCCAGACTATAGCTTACCATGGGCATGTCCTGCTTCATTATTGGCTGACCACCAGGTGGACTACGTGTTTCCCAAACTCATATATTTTTTTTTCCAATGAAATAGACATAAAAAAGATACATGTATATTGAAGTTTTGCAGAAAAAAAAAAATTTTTTTTTCCATATTTACATATGTGACCAATTTTGTGCAGCTAACTCTCCGAAACAGCAAACAGCAGAAGCAAATGAAATTAATTATGATTTTGGGTTAACATTTTTTATAGTTATCTTTTTCTAAGAATTAAGAACCAGAGAACAAAATGTAATAAATTTGACATGGACAGAATCCTCTCCTGAGAAGAATAATTTTTGTTAATGAATTGTTTGGCTCTGAGTAGCCATTTTTAAGTTGTAAAGGTTTTTTTAGGATGCCTCCTCTTCACAATTTTTTTTTTCTTTTCACGACATAATGGAATGCCTGGGCAAATGTACAATTCCACCATTTCAATTTATTTAATTTGGTTTTCTTGGCCCACTGGGGTCAGAATTGCGGGGATGGAACTTAAGTTTTCGTGTTATCATTAATTTTTTTTTTTATTATATTGGATGCAGTATTTTGTCTGAAGATTTAATTGATTTAGTTAAAAAAAATTTTTGTTTATTTTATTTATTTTTTCCTATAGGAATGAATTAGAGCGTCAATTTCTTGAGATGCTTCAGTTCAACATCAACGTACCAGCAAGTGTGTATGCTAAATACTACTTTGATCTTCGTTTACTTGCAGAGGCAAATGATCTGTGTTTTCCTGCAGAACCCTTAAGCAAAGAACGGGCTCAAAAATTAGAGGTAGCGTTTCTTGTATTATTAACTCTTAGTATTAGAACCTATTTGTGGGGCGCCCGCCCCACGGGAGGAAAAAGAAAAAAAAAAAAAGTGTTTCCATAAGGCTGCTGTCCCTGCGACCCTAACAGATAAGCAGGTTGCAAAAGTAAGTACCGTAAGTAATGCTGACAAATATTGTGGGTTTTCAGATAACCACAGGTAGAAATGTATGAAATTTTGCAATTCAAATTTGGAAAATAATTTGTGAAACTGCAAATTTTATTGATTTTTATTTCAAGAGTACGGTAATTTTGAATTTTTTTTTCTAACAAATATTAAGATTACATGAAAAACTGCACAACACTGCATAATATTTCATTTTTTTTTATTTTTTTTTTGTCAGTCTGGGTATTATATCTTTCCATCCAATTGATAAAATTTTCTGGGGGAGAACACTGGATGTATAGTTTATATACATTTTTTTATGTTTTTTCATGAAACTTTGTATAATAATTCTTTCATAAGAATCACGAGGCATGTGCAACATGTCCACACGTGCCTATGCACCTGCAAAGCACATTCCTGTGAACATCGCACGTTGTTTTGCTAAAGAATTCATCACTGCAAAATAATTATTAGTTTCATGAAAAAATGTAACACCCTTTAGGATCACATGGTACTTAGAAGATTGTTATTTTGTTAAATCTGAAGCAAAGTTAAAGTTTATTTTCTAAGTCAGAAGTGGTCCAATTTCTGTACTGTTGGGCAAATTGAAGCCGTTTTTGGCGATGAACCTTCGTCAGCCTGGGTGTGGTGACCATCCGTCTGCTGCGGAGGCCCATACGCAGTAGGGTCCTCTGTACTAAGACATATCTGGTAACTATTGATTGCTTCATGATAAGCATGTAATGATTAAATTATTACATTTTTTTAAATAAAAAATAGGAATATTTCATATTTTCATCGCTAAGTTGGCAAAGCACATTCAACAATATATCCTACTTCCTCAAGTAGTTATCAAGTTATACTACATTTGTGCTAAAATAATAATAATATACATTGATTTATTTAATAATTAATAAAGAAAAACTTTCCTAATAAAAGCTCAGAATCAAATTTCAGTCAAAACAATTGAACATCACTCGTTATGCCTACCTATTTCTGTTGCTGAGAAACAATAAACAGCATCATCCGATGTGATTCAAACTCAGCTTTTTGCCTGTACCAGTTAATCTCACTGGTTTAATATATTGCAAGGAAGCCAAACATTCACCTAAGTGAAAATACTTACATATGTAGAATAGACTGCACATCATCAACATGCTCCAATCATCAAAAAGCGAGTAATTTAAATTAATTGTGGATTTATTAATTTAATGACTAAATTAGTTTAAAAAAATTATGATTTACTAATACACTTTTAATTTACTGATGCCATATTAGTTAGAAAAAAGCCAAACTGTCATTTCTTTTTGGCAATGAAAAACCTCTAAATGCACATATGCAAAGTTAAAAGTCAACTCAGCCACTAGGCTGAAGAGGCTGAACTGCTGAGGTAAAAAGGAATGTGCAGTTTATAATGAAATCTGCTGTATAAGAATTAAATTTTTTAGAATTTTTTTTTTTTAAGTTTAATAAAATTAAAATGATAATTGAAGTTTTAGAATTAAAATAATTTTACAAATTTTTATTTTAGGCAATGTCAAGATTATGTGAAGATAAAATGGCAGAACTTCACAGAAGTGGTTTAAAAAAATGGTCGAGCATGGACAATATGACTACATCTAGACGAAGTCTTGCTATTCTTTCATGATAAATTGAGTTTTGATATAACTGTCAACTTCTTCTCTCCCTTTTTTATGCTGGCGTGAAGCAATCATGGAAAGAAAATAGCCGTTTTTCCCGGCATTGATTCTCGAATCTGCAACTCAATGCACATAAACATTTACTTCTATTTATTTCCCTTGGATGTTTTGTTTTTATGATTATCCTGTCCACAATACTAGGAAAACATAACGTAAGCAATGATCCAACTGTTTCGGCAGAGCGGTTTTTCACCTTTGGGAAAGGGGAAGAGGAAGATGAGGAAGATTCCCAAAGCATCATTTGATATCTTTATATGAAAATTTATGTATACATTTTTTGTTGTTGTTGTTTTTTTATTGGTTTGTTTTTTTTTTTTTTGGTTTTTTTTTTTAACATTACATCCAATTTTCTATTGGGTCTTTCCAAAGTCAAACCAATGAAAAAGTAATTTTGCATTTCAATTATTTCATCATTCCAGTGCTGGTTGTAGGAAAGCATTTGGGAAATAACGTCATGATTGCTGCGGCTTACATTGATCTCCAATTAAAAGGATTTTTTAAACACTTATTTCACAAGAGATGCTTCCTAGAAAATGTTTGAACTCGCTGCTCTTTTTATGCATTAAAAAAATGCATCTTGGAGAATCATGTTTGAAATCAACTTGTTTATGGATTCCTTGTGTTACTTAGTATTTTTTTTTCCTTTTATAAGAATACTTCTGATAATTGAGAATCATTTCTTTTGATTTGATTTACTTCAGTGCATTATTTTATTGTTTAATGCATTTATTTATATTGTTTTTCTTTCTTTTTTTTTTTTTTTTTTTTTGAAAATTTAACATTAGAAGGATGCTGTATATTTTAAATTGTGAAACCCCTTCAGATTATGCTAATATTACACATAGTAAAATATTTGAAATTTTGAAATTCAAGACACACTATTAAATTTTTTTTAAATTCTAAAATGGATTTTCATATTCATATTTTAATACATCCATGATGATGTTATTGTTAATATTAAAATTTACTCTTCTTATTGAAACAGTTAATGGTGATAATGAAATGTGAGGCCTTGAGTATTTTGTAAGTTTTTAATTACCTTTTATTATTAATGACTCATGTCTTTCCATAGATAATCAGTTTGCTTTGATTTCATCACTTTCATTTTTACATACAGTGATGACGATTCATGCTGTATCCATTCATCAAAACAAAGGGGCTCAAAAGTTTTTGAAAGCTTCGATAGAAAATCATGTAGAATTATCTATGGGTGGGCTTAGCCAATCCTAGGTATTGATTGATCCTTTGAAAATAATGTTTCAGTTTGGAAATTTTCAACTTTTTTTGTAAATACCTTTTGTATATTTGCTTATATATTATGGGTTGCTCTTTTTTTTTTTTTCTCATAATTTTTTTCTTTTCTTTTTCTACTTTGTTTTAAATTTATTTATTTTTTTTTTTGGGGGAATAATTGATAGAAAATACTATGCCTAAGTCATCAACATATGGGTAAAAAAATACTAGGCAAATATTTCAATACAGTAACTGCTATACTTTATAATTGTAAAATAATTTTAGCAACTAATTGAGAATGAGAATTATGTTACAGTTGTAATTATAATGAGTGTCTGATGCGAATAAACTATTCACCAACAGGGTAACGTTATTACCAAAGCGTCAATGCATTTTATTGAGAAGGGAAGGAGAGGGAAATTTTGTTGTTTGTCCTTACGTTTAATAACTAGGTATACTTAATTATTATTATTTTCTTTTTAAGTGTTGGAGTATCAAAATTTAATAAATTAGAATTTCAATTGGATACAGTAGTCTAAAATTGGAAATCAAATCTTTTTTTTAATTAAAAAAAAAAAAAAAAAAAAAAAAAATTAAATTTTTGTAAAGCCTTTGACCTTTTGAGAGATATATTTTATTTCTTTGTACTTAAAATGAATCTCAACATTAAAAGATCTGTTGCTGTACAAGTTATACAACGACATGTTTGTTTCCTTTTCTGTTAAAGTTTTTTTTTAATAATATTTTTCATCCATTTTCCTCCCACCCCTCTCCCTGAAGCTGTTTTAAAAGTATTGATATGTTTTGCAATCGTTATTTAAAAAAGAAAAAAAAAAAGAAAAAAAAGGCATTTTCCACACACTCTTCTAGCATGTTACTTAAGTACAATTTAATAATACAAGGTTTTATAAATATTTTAATAAATGAATATGGGGTTTACTATTATTATTATTAAGCCTCTTAATGAATAAAGATGAGGCTTAACATTATTAGAGAATTAAAACACTCCTGTTAATATATTCTTTTAAAAAATAAACCAAAATTTATAAATACTTAGGCACTGGTACTTTGTTGGGCTTTTATTAAGAAAACACATTGTAGTATATGAGACACCACAATGACATTTTTCTCAATAAATATAGAAATTATGATTACACTTCTGAGGGCTGTTTAAAAAATATTGGACTGACAAGGGAACCATCCGAGGCTGTAGGTCACTGTTTCACACCAAATTGAAATATGTTACTCACCTTAAGCTGCTATTGATGCTTGCAAAATAAGGAATTGAGATATTCAAAATAAACTGCAAAAACGAAAAAAATTTGAGCGCACATACTATACATAGACTTCATTGTTACTAACTGAACTGAACTATGTATGGCTGTGTGCGCTCAATTTTTTTTTTCAATTTCGCGATATATTTTGAATATCGGGATTTCTTATTTTGCAAGCATCAATGGTAACTTTAGGTGTGTAAAATTTCAATTTGGTGTGAAATTGAGATAGAGGTTCAGATGGTTCCCTTGTGAGCTTAAGATTTGTTTAAGGGCACATAGTCATTTAAAACGTTGACTGTTTTGAAATTGCCCATTTTTTCTAAACAGCCCTTCTTGAGACCTCTAGTAACATAATTTTGCACAGATTGTGTTATTTGGCCTGGTGTGTGAGTTTGTGTTGTAACGAATGCTTTCGTTGACAATAGCTTGCTTGCTTGTCTGATTGTTTTTTTGCGTGTTCTGCACTGTTCTTGGATTGAGTGTGGCTGCATGGTGTATGATCAAAGACAATAATTTAGTGGACTATGCGTGTTTCTTTGAATCATTCCAACTGATTATTTGTGCATCGTCGATTGCAAAGAAATGTTCAGTAAAAAACCTTTTAAGCAAGAACTTTAAAGGCAATTGTTATGTGTTAAAATTTTTGTTTGTGTCTCGATTGTTAAGTTCTGATTTAAAAATGACTTTCTTACAATGATATTGTATATGCCAATCATGCAAACATTATTAAAGTAAAATCTCAAGCTATTCCTAAAACAGTAAAAAGATAAAAAGAAATATGTAGTAACTATGAGATGTGTGAGGGGCGAGCCTGAGGACTATGGTAGACATATGGCCATATCACTAAACTTTCTCAATTGAAGTCTTCCTTCAGCAATAATAAACTGATATTTGAGACAAGGAACACCTGGCTGCAACAATATAAGCTTATTATTGCTGAAGGAAGAGTTCAGTTGTGAAAGTTGTTAGTGATATGGACAATAGTTGTTGTTCGATATTGCCTTGATGGTGAGAAATGATTGGGAACAATCTAATTTGGTTGGATGCCTTTAATTCTGTGGTTCAGTGCAAGAACCCTATAACCAGCATTTACAAATATTTGAGAAAGAAACTTATAACCGTATTTAGAAAATAAACTTAGGAAATTTTATACATCTTTCTCAAATATTTGTAAATACTATTACACGGTTTTTGCACTGAACTTGTGATTACCATTTCAGATGCTATGTATTCAGTAAAACTTTCAATGGAGAAGACTGGGGAAAAGCCATCCCTGAGGAGAGCAATGATGGAGACGTTCCAATTTCTGTGCCAGTTTAGTGAACGATGCCTTTACTCATTCCTTTTCAGATTAGCTTATATTTGTAGTATTTTGCAATAATCCTTTGCAGATACTATGGTTTGCAGCCAAGCGAATCCAACACAAATTGCCCAGATGATGAAGCCTTGTTGGGAAAGCATTTTGGAAAGGAATTAACAAGCTTAAGAAACGGTGATAACAGAAAAAATGGAAGGAAAAATTCTATGACTTGGATTCAAGGAATGGTAGCCATCATGGGATTGGGCCTAGATTGGAACATCTAGCGTGCAACGATAAGTCAGATTGACTAGCGATCTATGCTTGTTTGTGAAAAAACAGTTCGTTGTGGGTTGACCTTCCCATCACCTATGTTTGTTGCAGATAAAGAACATTTGATAATGCGAAGCATTAACGCTTGGCTTTCCTGGATTTCTTTCTCATTGGCGTATGTCGTTGCTCAGAAAAGCGTGGGCACTAACAGTCAGAAAGTGGGAGAAACAAAAAGGAAAGGACGATGAACCTTATTTTATTGATGATTACCCTTTCAGCTAAATTATGAAACAGCTTAAAGAAGACAGATACCTGGGAGATTGAATAATAAACCCAGTAGATTATTTCTGAATCCTTCAACTATTTGGAACGGTATACGACCGTGCTGGATAATGGGACTTGTATTTGTGGAGAGAATCACAGATAAGTAACTTGGGTTTGTGTGAGAGTCAGTTTTTCAGTTTTATGTTTTTTTTTTTGTCATAGTTTACTGTTATCATAAGGTAGTTTCGTCCTCTTAACCCCTACCTATCATGCAAGCTTTCGTATGGAACATGGAGACCGAGTCACCTTTGCTCAAGTTCGTATGGAACATGGAGACCGATGGTCATGTGCGGGACCGATTTTGAAGAGAATATCAGAGACTTGTGGTCCCCAAGGATATCCTTCATGTACACTGATGTCTGATGTCTAATTAAATAATAAATGATATTATAACTGGAGATAAGCACACCAAGCATCAGGTAAAGATTTTTCTGTCGAAAAATGGAAGGAAAGATTCTGCGACCTGGGTTCGAACCAGGAACCTCGGCTGTCATGACCGACGCTTCTACCAGTTGGGCTATCACAGACACCTGGGCAGCCATGCTGTCTCAAGTGTCTTAAAGACAACCAAGTTGTCATGGTTGAAAGTCCAATGGGAGGCGGGCACCTGGCTCACAGATCGAGAATCTCTCCTATCCAACCATCAGAAAGTTTGTGGAACCCACAGATAAATTAAATAATAAATGATATAACTGGCTTATCTCCATGGCTGTCTGGGTGTCTGCGATAGCCCAACTAGTAGAGGTGTCGGCCATGACAGTCGAGGTTCCTGGTTCGAACCCAGGTCGCAGAATTTTTCCTTCCATTTTTCGATAGAAAAATCTTTACCTGATGTCTAATGTTCGACTTCTGATGGCAGAGAATTCCTCATTGCTAACCTAACTAATAACTCTTGTCTTCTCCTAATTTTGTTATGTTGGTATTTTTTCTTTTTGTTGCTGTTTATTTTTTTTTCCCTTTTCAGTTGCCTCATTGTTGACTTTTTTTTTATTGCAGTCTGAACCTGCAAACTTTAGTTTCTTTCTTTTTTCCTTTTCGTGTTTTTTTTTTTTTGTCTTAGTTATCAAGAGGACCTATACTTCTCTGTTCCCTCCTGAGAACTGGAAGAATGGATCAAGCCCGCTTAGATGTAATACTAGAAGTAGACTTTACTGCCAGTGCTTACTGAGTATTCAATCTTTCTCATACCAGCCTCATCTCACGGTAGTGTATGCAACGTCATGTACAGCTGTTCGTCAGCTGGAGAAAAAAGAAAAACTTAAGTACTGTATATACCATCGAGTTCTATCTGTTGTTTGGTAGAAGTAGACAGTAATAATTTTATGGAATTAATTTTGAATTGAAAATGTTTTTGTTTTTTTTTTTTGTTACTTTTTTGGGGAACTTAGACTGTAGTAGCTACTTCGTTTTTTATGAATTCTTAAGTAAAAATAGTTGTTAATTTTCTTGTGGTGATGACCGTCATGAGTTACAGTTTAAGATTAGAGGTTGTACATTATTGTAATTGTTTATTAGAGAATGCATTTCTTTACTGCTTTGTTTTGTCTATTTTTTATTTTTTCCTTTTATAGGTTGGAGATCCTCGCCAAAATCTACGGCACCCTCTATCCTTTTCATTTCCAAGAAATTTAACTTTTCATCTTCAACACTTACTGCTGACTTTCAACCCTTTGATTAGTGAAGGCTTATAGGCTCAGATCGACGAATCCTTTTGAAGAAGGATCATAATTATTTACCTTCTCTGTTTTTTTACGAATTCATTCAAACTGTAATAAAACAATTTTAAATTACTTGGATTTGGTGTCTCAGAGTGCTAATTTATTTGCAAACTTGTTCATTACCACCTGGTTTAAGTTCTGTTTTTCTTGGTTTGGAAAAGATAGTATTTTCAGTAAATGGTAAGGATTTGGATCATCCCACATTCGTTACAGTGCACAGTAGGCCAAAATGGCCTAAAACTTGGCCAAAACATGATTTTTCAAAAATGATAATAGTGTGGAATTTTTTTTTTTATGTTAATAAATATCCAAAGATGATTATTCCATTGTTACTGTGTGTGTTTTCTTTGAAACCGATCACTTGCAAAGCTAGAGAACTGCGAGCCTTTAAATAAACAAAGAACAACTCAAGAGTTCATGCAGTTTATATTCCAAACTTTCATCACAGCCAGTTCGAATAAGAAACAACAGTGTCACTACGTTTCTACAGTAACATTTCCATATGTAAGTATTATTTAAACAGTTAAAAAAGTTTGTTTTTTTTTTTTATTGGTAATTTTTTGAGATAGCTTATATTTCAATAACGTCCTCAAAATCATACATTGGTGATTTTTATTGAATTGTTCTCTTATAGTTTTAAAAAGTACCCGACATAGCCCAGCACTAATGTTTCATTTTTTTGTGTAGTTTGTTTCCATATTAATTATTACAAAAAAAAAAATTGTCTGCTCATATTTGCTCCTGATATATATATTTGCATTTAGTTAGAACGCGTTTTTACTAGTTAAAACTGGTTTATACTGAATGCCTTTATTACATCTAGAAATACCTAGTTATAATTAGAATTTACTGCTATACATGTTTGGATTTTAGATAAAACTAGTTTTAACTTTAAACATTAGTTAAAACTAATTTTAGCTAGATAAACATGCTTGGAGGAAATGATTCAATTAATATCAATAAGTGTCGATTGGGATTAAAAACATTTGTGTTGTTTAATACAATATTTATTGAAAATATTGGTCACACATCTGTGTTGCTAATATTAATTAAAGAAATACAAAAATAATCATACACTATAGGAACATTTTCAAAGAAAAACACAGAGCCATGTCAGCAACATTAATTAAAGTGTAACAAAATTAAATCATACACTACAGGAATAGTTTCAAGGAATATCACATAGCCATGTCGGCAATATTAATTAAAGTACTACAAAAATAAACATTCATTAAAGAACATAAAATTAAGATAACAAGGAAGTATACATTATTTGTTATTGCAAGGCAAACTATCGTGGCATTTCGAGTTACACAGGTTGCCTTTAGACTTACATGCCTTCTTACACACATAGCGAACAAATCCTTGGCCTGTTCCTAACGGTGGTTTTTTGGCAGCACTTCTTCAAGATAAATTTGTCTCTGGCACTTCTTCTAGTAGCAGGAATTTTTCTTTGGACACGTCAAATTCTGACCTGAACAAGCACATTTAAATTTTCAAATAGGTTCATTCTTATTTGAAATTAATTTGTTAATTAATAATTATAGTAAATTTTGCCAAAAAAAAGGTTAAGTTTTTTTTAATGAATCAATTACATAGTTAGCAACACTAAATAGTGGCACAATTGAACAATACGTACCTGCAATGCACTTTATCGAGTATCCCATATTTCTTTCCAATTTTGTGCAAGCCCTGTTCATCCTTTTGAAGAACCACTCCAATAATATTACGGAGATCTGCTTTTGCTCTGTCAACATTAGAAATTGGTATAATTATATTATCACCGATTTCTACAGGAGCATGTATTGAATCCGAAGCCAATTTCATTCTCTGGGCCTGTTTTGCCAAGTTTAGATGAGCTTTTTCTCTGGCTGCTGTTATTTAGGACTGTCGATTCGCATTAGCTACAGCTTGTGTATCTTCGTCACTAGCTGGTGTTATTTGAGGCTCTGCACTCGTACTAGCTACAGCTTCTGGGTCTTCTTGACTGGCTGCTGTTGTAATAACAGACTGACTATTACTTCTAGCTACAGCGGATACTTCCTCTGAGAAATTTAATATTTCCGCCTTCTTTCCTTCATTAATTTTATTTAAAGCCTGTTTGAATCATCTTCTTCTTGTATCTCCTTAATAACATCTAGAGGCAAACTTGAAGTTATAAGCCCTACTTGCGGCTCTGTACCAAACATGGCTTTATATGGTGACTGCTTAATACCAGAATGAAGTGCCCGATTTTTCATAAATTGTACAAAGCGAAGACCGTTTGACCAGTTTGTAGTATTGTTGTCCTGCATCCACGAAGCCAACATTTTTTCAATATCTTAATTGGCCCGTTCAACAGATCCTTAGCTTTGACTGTGCCCGTTCAACAGATCCTTAGCATTCTGAACCAGTTTACACTCGGGCCAAAATGAAGCTAGCTCATCTGTGACAGAGTTAACAAATTCTCTGTCATTATCAGAGTGTAAAATACAAGGTGCACCAAATGTTATAAATATATCTGTTAATTGATGTGCCACTTCCACAGCTCTCTTGCTTTGCAGTGCATGTAATAAAACAAATTTTGTCAAATCGTCCTGATATACGATTATAAACTTAAATCCACAATGTTCTTGCATTTGCATGTCGATCAGATCGACTTGACAACGACTGTTCATCTCTGAATGAAGTATGGGTTTCGAAACAAGGCCCCTTTTTTCATGTTTACGCTGACATGTTTTGCACATAGACAGAAAAATATTTATCATTTCTATCGTTATGTTCGCATATTTTCTTGAAGCTTCATTTCTTAGTCTGTCTCGACCTCCATGACCAACAGCCACATGAGCTGCTTCAATAATATCGAAAATTTTGTCTACTTACAAATGATACTTCATAGGGTCCTTTTTTGTCACTAACTTTCGCGTCCCACAAATATTAATAACTTTGAATCGTTTTAATCTTCTGTACTGTTTCTGTGTTTTTTTTTCCAGCTAATTGTGCTTCTTCAATTTCCTCCATTAATTTATCGTAACTTTCTTTTGTCATAACATTGGAGTGGTCTTCTTTTTTTCATGTTCATCAATCTGTAATATCCTTTTTAAAAATTCCTCTTTCCATCGCGTTCCTCGATTTAAATCTGCCATGATAAATACGTATTACCTACGAGTCGATTTATACGTGCTTAGCGGAAGACTAACTGTGCGGGTGTGCGCGTAACAGCACGTGCGGCACATGTCGACTTGCTTCAAATTGCGCGACGTCACTCGATCAATCAGAGTCGTTCTAATGCTTCGCACGCGTTATCACGTGTGAGTTGGGTGAACTTTGACCTCAATCGAAACAGTCTTAACTGAGCCATTTTGTCAAAACGCGTTTTGTCTAGTTAAAACTAGTTTTAACTGAAATTCATTTTTAAAGCTAGTTTTAACTGAAATTCTAACAGTAAATTCTAGTTTTAACAAAGACGTCCAGTATAAACTAGTTTTAAGTAGTAAAAACTTGTTCCAACTAAATACGGGTTTTGCCTGCAACATATATAAGGCTGTCGTTCAAAAAAATTGGTCTAACAATTACACATAAATGCCCACAAAACATGCTCGTTTACAGTCTTTACTAAAATTATATATTATAAAAGAATATACTTAAATACACTCACTCACCAAAAGTCATGGCACACCTGCCTAATAACGTGTTGGGCCCCCTCTGGCCCAGATAACGTTGGCGACCTGTCGTGGAAGAGTCTACCAGTCTCCGGGACACATCCACAGGCACTGCAAGCCATGCCACCTCCACTGCACTCCATAATGATGCTGCATTTACCAGTTGTGTTGGTGACGACCTGACAGATCCTTCGATGACATCCCACAAATTTTCAATGGAATTGCAATCATTGTCGTGAAGTCGGTAGCATGTTCTTCCAGCCACTGCCGTGTCACAAGGGCCTTGTGTGGAAGTGCATTATCTTGCTGGAAGATGCCTTGGCCCACGGGATAAAAACAGTTCATGAAGGGGTACAGGTGTCCTCAAGCAGATCGATGTCGGATGCACCAATGGACCCATTGCATGCCACAAGAAAACACCCCAGACCAGTATGGAGCCTCCACCTGCCTGAGTGGTTGGTCTATATTGCTGATTGATAAGTAAGAAGGAGAATGGTCTAGGATTAGCAATATTGGTAGAGTCTTTATTGAATGCTCCTGATGATATGTTTCTCAATACGTGTTGAGCACTCAATAAAGACTCTACCAATATTGCTAATCCTAGACCATTCTCTTTCTTACTAGATAGTTACAGTTAAGTAATGACATCATCTCTGATGAATTTTTAAAATTGCATATTAAAAGTTGCTTCTGTAGAAATGATCAAATAATATTCTCAAAAGTAATGAAGCTCAAAGTGAGGATGGAATGAAAATGGTCCTTCTTTACCAGGAAATTCTTTTGAGGCAGAAAATTTTGGTAAATTATGTCGTAACACATTTTACAAAGCTTATGGTTTTAACACCCGTAGGTCATATTTCATAACAAAATGCTTCCGTATCCACAGTGGCTTAGTGGTTATGGCGTCAGGGTATAAACCCGAAGGTTCCCAATTCGAATTGAACTTTTTTTTCTTTACTATTTTTCTATACATTCTTCCCTCCACAAGTTAGCAACCTTGGTTCCAGGGCCTTGCAGTCTTGTAGATTTTCCTGACTTGCAGAATTCAAAGACTAACTTTTCGACTGATTTTAAAGATAAACACTTGAATAACATAAAATAAATCAAATAACGTACAAAAGAAAATATTTTAAAGCTGCTATGTGCTAAGCATTTCCAATGATAAAATACTTCAACACTCTTCAATTAAAGATAGGTATTCACTATACTTCATTGCAGAGTTAATAAAACTTATTCTTCAGCAAATTTCCACCTTTCAAAAAGGAAAATTGCAAGGAAAAATTAAACTAGATTAAATACAGTAATGTTTTTTCAAATTAAGGCATTAATTAATTGAATTAATTAAATTCAACCTGAATTCCAAGTCGCTATTTTAATTTTTAAAGGGAAAATGAAATTGCTTTTGTGGGGAGGGGTGCTTCCATAATCGGTCATCATTTCAAATTTCTTGGAAAATAATCAGCTCGAGGAAAGCTGGCTCATATTAATATTCATAGCACCCCTAAAACAGGCTGTATGCATTAGCAGAACTATAAACCGTAATGATCTCACCGATTTGATTTTGTTCGCAAAATTCCCCAATCTTGTGATTGTGGCAAAAATCAATGTC
Organism: Rhysida immarginata; assembly: GCA_023313115.1. Lineage (NCBI taxonomy): Eukaryota > Metazoa > Arthropoda > Chilopoda > Scolopendromorpha > Scolopendridae > Rhysida > Rhysida immarginata. Next base: position 986,623 of record JAHWFO010105574.1, read on the forward strand.
CACCATTTTGGCTTTCAGGAAAAAAATTGCCGACTTGCAGAGGGATGACTGTATTTAAATGCATCATGCCACAATCTAAAAATGAATACAGTGCCATACACATTTCATATTAATAAAAATCTGGATTAGGACATCCTGTATTTTCTAATCTGTAAATTCAAGTTTTGTGTTGTACAGTTTTACAGTAAATGTTTACTGTACATTTTGGGATAGCCTTTTAATTTGGCTATTTTGTTCATTTGGTTGTATATTGCCATAAATAAGGGGTTTAAACATGCCAGCAAAAATTAATTTTATAAGCATTGGATACTCAATCACTTTAAAGTAAGGATACTATCTTCTATTCATAAATTTTATTTTAGCTTTCAATAAATGTACAGCATATCATTTTTACAATAAATATTTACAATAATTTTTTTAAGAGCCATGTCTCTTCAGCTGCTAACATATTCCGAAATTTCTTGCAGTATTTTTTCAGGGGAATCAAGCAAATTACAGTTTTCAAGTTCTTCCCAATCTGGAAATTTTATTAAAACTTGCAGCAACTCTTTTATCTTACACATATCCTTTATAATTAATTGTATTTCAAATTTCATTTTTGATTGATCTTTGTCTTCAGTCTGATAATTTCTTGCATTTTCTTCCACTAACAACATAACTTCTTCACTTGGTAAACTGTGCAAGATGCTGTTCAATTCTTTATTTTCTAAAAGCCTTAGTCTATTCTTTCCAATTGTCATCAAAAGGGTGCAGAATTCCATGAAATCAATTCCTTGTACTGCTTTTAGTAATACCTGATAATTCATGATCAAACAAGATTTATTAAATAGTATAAATTTAAATTAGATTCTCTGCAATAACAAAGATATATACTTTATACTGGATTCCCTATGGTACAATGCAAACCCAACAATTCCAAGATATTTGTGTGTTCAAAAGTTAATATAAATTTGTGTGTTCAAAAGGGTAATCCAAAAGTCTGGGAAAACTTTAAAACTCAATAATTCGCACATGAATGCAGATTAAAAAGATTCTGTTTGCAAAGAAACGATTGAAATGAAGTCAGATTTTTTCATTTTTTTTGACCAACAGATGACATTGTTTGTGCACATTTTCAGACGGTAAGATGGCTGATTAACTAGTGGCTTACAAATGCTCAATGTGCTACTCTTTTTATACTATCAGAAAATGTGCATAAACTGATGTCTATAACCTGACAAAATACCATCTGTTGGTTAAAAACCGAACAATTCTAGCATTAATTTTTTTTTACTGGAAGTAAATCTTGGACTTCATCTCAATAATTTCTATGCATTCTATGGAACATAAACTTTTTATCTGCATTCGTGTGCGAATTATTGAATTTTCAAGTTTTTCCTGATTTTCGGATCACTCTTATTACGTATGCAAATTAATTCTGTCTGTTAGCTTCAAAAAGTCATATTCATAAATCTGTTGCTGGACTTGAACCATTTTTTCATAGTGAAGGGGGTACATTGGACTTTATTCGTGCATAATTTCAAAAATTATTTGTTCATTACTTCCGACAAGGTGCACATTCAACGCTGCAGTACTCAATTATTTTTATTGGAAGAATTTTGTACAGAACGTACAGAGATGTTATTGCAAATAAAAAATAGGTTAATGTTGGTTCAAATGGTTCAGGACCGGCAATTTTGACATGTACACGGTGGCCCATAAATAAGTTCAGGTTTTTAACAGCCTGTATCCGGCACTCCAACAGTAATAGAATTTCGCCGACCTTTGGTGGCAGCAAGATGGGGCCCTGCCTCATCACGCTTAGGATGTCCACGCATCTCTGAATGAAACTTTTCCTGAAAGGTGGATTGGGCACCGTGGCCCCTTGAGTGGCCAGCCCGGACTCCAGACCTGACGTTCCCCGATTTTTTTTTGTGGGACTATCTCAAAAAGAAAGTGCCCACCCCATTGACGGCATCGAGAAACTGATAACCCAAGAATTTAACACAATTCCCATTGAGTTTTGTCGCAAGACGTGTGCAAATAATTTAACGGCAGTAATCAATCTCGATGGAGCGCGAATTGATATTGTGCTGGAAAACTGCACATAGAGAAACATTTTTGCATCCTTTGATGATGTATACTGCTTCACAGATTAAATAAATTGTGTTCTACAGTGGAGTTATTGGCTGTTAAGCACTTGAAATTATTTATGACGAGGATGCCTGTACCAGCCAAAGAAGTTTTCAGACACAGATCTTGAAGCGGTCCTCTCCAAAGACATGACTCAAAAGGAACTTGCAACAAAAGGAATAACTCTCCAAACCATTGGATGTCTGGTGCACGTGCTTGGAAAACTCCAGAAAGGAGGGAAATGGGTGCCTTGCGAGTTTGTAAGTGAATGCCTGTACAAGATTATACCGGCAGAGGTGTTAATTGACTATATATTATTATTTACCTTCGATTAATCATTTATCATTAATTATCATTGTTCATTAATTTTAATTTGTTATTTACACACAAAGAGGAATAACAAAAATCATCTAGTAAAATTTATTATTTTAGTTACTTATTTTTCATTACATTTTTATTTTAGTTATTTATTTTATTGTAATTATACATTTTAAAGAGGGCAATTAATAGAAACTAAACAATAATATATAGACAAAAAATTGTGGTTCAAACCTGCTGAACCCCCATTTTTCTCGTGGATGAAGCTGTTGTTTTGACAGTAACGTGACCACAGGAAACCATCGCACACGAATACAAACGGCTTAACTTGTCAGTGCAGAGGATAAAAAAAAAACACAAGGAGCTCATCACGGCTACCAACTAAACCAGTGGTGGGCAAACTTTTTTATTAAAGATTTTTAATATAAAGTACACTGTTTCCCTAAAAATAATTTCAAATTATCCTGTTTCTGGTCTCTCTTGCGCATATTTCTAAATAATCTTGCGGGCCGCATGGAATCTGGTAGCGAGCCGAAAAAAAAACCGGAAGCGGCTCGTGGGCCATAGTTTGCCCATCCCTGAACTAAACTGATGCAATTAATATTTGAAATGAATGTATTTAGTAGTTTAATTAAAATGTTTAGACTTTAAATCACTCACGCCACCATAATAAGCTCCAATGAATACTTAAGCCATACACTGTTGGCATTTATTGGATTCAGTTTCTTGCATTTGTGCAGCACCGAGGGGCAAGGGGCAGCATGGCGCTGCGCCACGCTGATTTTGCCTAGCGGCACCACCAATACCTTGGAAGCGATAGCACTGAATTCGTACGTATTTTGAGTAGTGTAAGAAGTATTGAGAGTGCAATAATACACATACACACCGCTTTAACAATGGAGTCTTTGTATGGCTATATGTGCTCAAATTTTTTCATTTTCTCGGTTTATTTTGAAAGAAACAAAATTTAGCATTTTCTTATTTTGCAAGCATCAATAGTAGCTTTAGATGAGTAACATATTTCAATTTGGTGTAAATCTGTGAGGTACATGTTCGTGTACTTCCCTTGTGAGTCCAAGAATGAATTGTTCTTCCAATGCAGAATCCAAATATTCCCGAAACGCTGTGGCAGCCGACGAAAATTATTTCAAATAGATATGTAACACAGTTTCTGATAAATAAATAAAATTATAACCTACACATCCGACAGAATTAGGTTGCACACCTATAAGTTGTATGGTATATTCAATTTCTTGGTAGTACTATGTAAATAGAACTGTTCTTAGTGGGGTTTTTTATATATATTATGATGTTCCAAATTTATTAAATCTAAAAGCAAATATTAAAAGAACTATTATTTCTAGGTAGACAGCTGTCAGAGATCTAATCCATTTAGTACTCAAAACTAAATTTATCTGAAGCAGAGTAAAGGAACAGTTTCTTTACAGAATTATTTACCTTTTCAAGATCCAGCAATAAAGGTAAATTATCAATATTCAAGAAAGGTTATACAGGATGTCTCATACCTTTTAGGGTCAAAATTCTGTACATGGTAAAGGACTTTAAACCGAGTATATGTATTTTACGATAAGAAACCAATAGATGGAATTGCATATTTCAGGCACCATGAGATCTTGAATGAGTAATATGTGTGATGAGCGTTTATGTAAGTTGCTTTCGTTTTCAGAGCAAACAACAATTTATTTATCCATAAACAACTTGCACTTCATGGCAACAACATAGCAAGAACTTGCAACTCGGAACAAATATTCAAAATGGTACCAGGATTTTTAATACTTGCATTAATGGAAATTTTGCCACACTCTTTGAAATTTCCTTGGTATCTGTTGTACAAAGAGGCAACTTGGACCCTGGCAAGCAGTAAGGCACCAGATTCTACTGGGATTCATATGGTGTGGCCCCATAGAAAATAATCCAGGGGAGCGAGATTCAGCAATCATGCTGGCCAATGATAGAACCTCCTCTTCCAATGCAATGATTAGGAAATCTGTTATTCAGATTCTCACTGACATCAACATCGAAGTGAGCAGGCGCACCATCATGTTCTAGCCTCTCGCAGAGATTCCCTATCTTAAAATCCTCAGTTTAAAGTATCAACTCTCTGTATTTTTTGACCTTAAATTTTGAGACACCCTATATAAATCCCCAGAAAATTATTAGGTTGGTGCAAAATTAATGGCCAATGTGTAGTGACTACTTTAAAATACAATAACTTGTTTAGCAACACTTTATTAATCGAAGCAACATCCAGCAACAAAGTCAACACTTTTGCCAATGAGACACGAGTATATTTATTCTGGACTTCTGGAGGCGACATACTCACTGGAGGCAGTTTTTGCATCATTGTGAATTTTTTGAAGCATGTCCCATGCAGGAAATTGTCGAGGTGCTTGAAAAAATGGTAGTCAATTGCTGAAAGATCACGTGAGTATACTGGATGATCAAGTGTTTCGTAGCCAAGATCATTTAACTTCTGTCAGGTGAACATTGCGACATGCGGCCGAGCATTGTCGTGAAGCAAAATGGGACCTTTCCGATTGACTAATGCTGGTCGTTGTTGTTGAACTTTTTGGTGCATGTCGTGGATTTGTTGAACGTATGACTGGGCAGTAATGGTTCCATCCTGATTCAGGAAACTGTGATAATGAGTTCAGTTGCAGAACACTAATAGTCATCATAGCCTTCTTTTGGTGCAACTTGAGCACCCACTTATCGAGCTTTTTCACCTTTCCAATTTGCTTGAAGTGGCAAACAACTACTGAATGGTCTTGAGCTCTTCGGCAACTTCTCATGTGGATTTACATGGGTCGGCTTTGATTAATATCTTCAATTGGTTGTCATCAACTTTTGGCGAATGCCGTGACCATCTTCCTTTTAAATGGTGGTATCGTCTCCATGGAATTTTTCAGACCATCTACGTATTGTTTGTTGAGAAATTGTCTCGTCACCCCATGCTTTGATGACATTTTGAGTTGCTTCAGCAGCATTATGGCCAAGTTTGAAGTCATGTAATAAAATGATGCGTATCTCTTGTATAGACAGCATTTGCAAAATTGATCTAATCTTTCACAACATAAGGCATTTGAACAAGTTTTTTAGCGTCAGCTTAAAGAGAAGAACTACAATTTTAAAATGATGTATCACATGGCTATATTAGTCGAGAAATAATTTGCATTCAGACTCACCTACATCTACAAAATGAAATCTGCCATTAATTTTGCACCAACCTAATAAACATTAAAGTTTACACATAAAAAAACTTTACCTGGCACTGCTGTGCCCATCCTTCCATTTCTACACAATCTGCAATTTCTTTCTTTACTTCAATGAGTGAAGATTGCAAAAATTCCCATACGGCATCGATATTGGATGCATTGAACCAATTATGATTAATGGAAATACAGTCATCCTGTTAGAAGTGTAGAAATAAATTTTCTTCTATAAAAGATCTACCGTAATGTATATTTTAACTTTCCTTGCAAATTGTCGATTATTAGAAACAAGATTACCAGATTATATACTTGATGATACCAATTACTAGGTACAAAGATAATTTCTCCTGGTTGCTGAATGATTTCTAGACATTCACATTCATTATCCAGATCAATGACTGCTGAAATATCATAAGGCATTTTTCCAAAATTTTTAAGTATTTTATTACTGAAAGAAGGTGAACATAAAATCCATCTTTTGCATCCACAAACATTTGCTGACCAACTGTAAGATCTGAATACATCTGCATGAAAAGGTGTCCTTCAAAAAATTAGATTTTGTTTAACCATGACCTAATACACATAACCATAAAATAACGGATTAAAAAAAATACAATAAATTTACCATGATCCTTTCGGTCCCATATACACAAACTTGTAATCATCCGTTAAATCTTCTCTTTCATTCCAAAATTCATTAAGCCAGTCTGAAGAAAAGTAAGGCAAAACTGCATAGGCAGAATAATCGGGAAATTTTCTAGAAATGAAATATTTTGTATTTTTAATAAATGAGGCAGACAAAGTTAAGCATAAAAATCTTAAGAGCTATATGATTTTATTTACTCTACAGAGTATTTAAAACTCTTATGGTCAAAATTCTACAGATGATAGAGGACTGTAAACTGAATATTTTGAAATAGGAATCTAATGTTCAATGCATTGCCTACCATTTCTGATTGTCAAATCCAAACCAAAGCCCCATTCAATGGATTTTTACCTCTGGGCTCACTTGAAGGCTCTGTGTATGCAGAGATGATATTGAACATTGAACATCTGAAACAGCATATCTCACATTAGATGGCACATCCGTCCATAAGGGAGTATGCCACGTACAAGTGGAGCCACTAGTGTCAGAAATGGACAAACTGCGCATGCTCAAACATCTGATATGCTACTAAGACTTTCCAACAAGATCAAAACTTTTACATGAATTTTTTTTGTAATGCACAAGAATAGTGACGTCAATTTTTTTGTTTTCATTAGAAAAATTTCTTAAACGAAAAAAATCTTAACGCTCTAATGTTTTTAAGTGCCCTGCATTTTGCTAGCACATTAAGTCAAAATTCAACATAGTGAGGTTTTCTGAAAAACTGTTTCGAGATAACGAAGGGAAAATGTAGGGAAATAAAATTTTTTCAAGGTTCTGGTTTGACTATTTTTTGTAGACTATTGCAAAACAATCACTGCTCGGCTATTGTGCGAACTGTAACTGTGACGGCAAACCTTCGATGCTAACTAGTCTTGAACAAAACCAATTTCAAACTAGAAAAAAAAGTGGTTGGCGAAACAAGTTCCGGTTCCACTGTGTTCTGGAACAATTTTCGTCATCCAAATTGAGATAAACTTGGCTTGTGGAAATAAGGTATAACTGGATACTGGAGCAACAGATATCACTTTTGTTCAGCGATGAGTCAAGGTTTCTATGATAGTATATGGGTGTGTCATCAACTGAAGAATGCTTTCTGCCAGAGTGCTTAGTGTCACTTAATATCAATAGGCCTCACACCACTAATGGGGTGAGGAAAGAATAGCCATGGGGAGGCCGTGGCCTGGTTGTCTCGTCGAAACGCTCGTCGATCGATGGAGTTAAGCAACTTCAGGCGCAGCTAGCTGCTGGCTAGGTGACAGCTAGTGGCTTGAGGACACTGCTAAGTGGGACGGACATTTAGGGCACAGTTGTTGGAAGACTTTAGTCTGACTCATTTGCAGAGGGATCAGTGTTGGTGATAGACACTGGTTTATTCGTCTGCCAGCAGCTGTTCCATGATGAACGCCCCCCCCCCCTGCTTTGAAGGGCATGTTAAGCCGTCGGTTCCGGCTGCTAATGTCATCTCATAGCAGCCATTAGTTACTGGGATGGCACAAAACTCCCTCGAAGGAGTAAGTGCCGCAGATTAGCGTTCTGCGATAATCTACTCTTTCTACAAGATCTACAAGATAATATAAGAATAGCCATGCTCCCTTATACGAGGTGTGATCCAAAATTTCCCAGATTGGAGCTGTAAAACCGAAACGTGAAATATTTCAATGCATGCTGATGGCAATAGGTACTTATTTTATGAGCTAAGGTACGAAATGTCAATGTGATTGCCTGTATAGATGCAGTTTTGTTAAAAGTTGTTGGCATGCATTGCGATTTTTCATTCTTTGATATTGCATAAAGAATTCATGCCATTAATACAATAATTATTAATGTAATTTTGTACTTTTACTTATGTTTTCATAACATATAGATTTAATTTTGGCGATTGGTAATAAAATTAATAAATTTCATATCGAAATTTTTATCTCAGTGGACACCCAAACATGTGGTCTCATAGACTGCATGTCAAGTTATGTTACGAAAAAGGTTAACAGACGTATGCAAAAGAAACCTATTCATTTTCATAAAAATCAATATACAAACTTAACTCTTAAGCTTACAACTACAAGTTTATTGAAAATGGTTTATTATAAACACAATACCTGGGAAAATGCCAGTCTTTTAAATATAAACAATCAAGATTCTTAGGGTAACCCTTTGAAATATAATCCTCCCAATAATCAAGGTAATCTGCAAACTTCATTTCAGTTTTAAGTTGTGCATCATAGTGCTTCACTTTACAATCAGCAACTGGCACGCGTTCATCGCCTAAAATAAACAAATAAAAGATCAAGATCGTGAAATGAAAATATCGTTTAAAATTATTTTTCAACATTTACCGAACATCTTTTTAAGATAGGCAAAATTAGGTTTTCCATCGTCAGAAACCCAATTTCGTCTGCTATCCCAGTCACGCGTCGCAGATTTTGCTATTAAGCAAGGGCGATTTTTGGATAAATTATTTGCATAAAATTCTTCAAAGGAAACGTTTTCTACCTCAATATAATCATATAACTCGTTCGTGTTTCTTGATGTAACGGTTTCATCAACTCTATCCATTTCATAAGAATATCTGCGATTGAAAAATTTAAAGCTAATCCGCAATTTGTTGCGAACTCGTATTATCCAATAATGAAAACATCATTTATCAGCTTTTGCTTTGGATTCATCATCAAATAATCGATTTGATTCTTGTTAATGAAAATATACAGGAATGCCATTTGGACTTAGAATCACGAATATTTAAACGCTAAATAAACTGCACTTAATCGTGAAGATACCTCAAGAAAAAGGCTTCAACATTAAATCAACTGAAGCCATATCAAGAATATGCATGTACTGCACAGCATAAAAAAGCTTACTTCATCTAATAACCATGATATTATCCTGACACGCTAGTGCCATCTCTTGACGTCATCAAGAATAAAATCTTGTAAACACTCCAAGGAGGAGCTTTAGCAGTGAAGCAGAAATACATTTATACATTTATTAAAAAGATATTACCCCCCCCCGAGTAGGGGAAGGCAAGTGGCAGATCCTACGGTCATCTATTTTTACCCCTTTATCTACACTTTTTACCTCTCCCGAAGTTTTTAATCAAAAATTAATTTTCTCGAACGTAATATGTAGAAAATGTAAAAAAGCTCGTATTTCCTTTCCTTTCTCATCATTTCCGAACGTATGATACATCACAAGCCATATGTTGGCGTAGTTCTAAAGACCACGTGACTACCACCCCCGCAAATCCGAACCCCAATGGAACACTGGGCCTAAACTTCGTAGTAATGTAGCAGGGCCGTAGCCAGGAGCCGGGACGTTAGCTTGGGGGGGGAGTCGATTTTCAAAAATTCCACTGACAAGTGAGTTGGACCTTTTTCCATAATGGGTTGGTCGTCGACCCTCCTCGACCCCCCCCCCCCCTGACTACGGGCCTATGTAGATCTTGCCTAGAGGAATCTGGATACTGAATTTCACGCCTTTACATACCTAAATAGCACATAGATATGTTGTCCTCTCTGAATCCCACTCCCGTAATTCCGACCCCAGTGTACCAATTAAAACCAAACTAAATAGTGTAGATGGACATGCCCATAGGAAGCTACATTCCGAATTTCAACCTTCTACCTCAAAAAATGTAGAAGTTATGAAGGGATACACAGTTTCTAAAACTCGAAATTACTACGGCACAAGGCCTCTTATTACTACATATTACCACGTTAAATGTCCCAAAATACTATCTTATTATTATGGTCAGGGTATGCAAACAGTGCAATTATATTTTGCTCCTGAAGTGCTATACAACGCAAGACAAGAAGTTAACGTTAAACGAGTTGACTGTGAGAGTGAGGGCAGGTAGAGCACTGTAATTATAGTGCTCCAAGGGTAGGCATACTTCAGCACCACCTACCAACACAAAGCAACAAATATCGGTTACTAGAAGCTGTGGCCACGTGGCGAATGCAATGCAATGCAATGCTATGCGGAGGGTAATGCGACTGCGTGCGGCAGATGAAGGGAGCGGAAGAGAAATGCGGAGGGAGCCATGCGGCAAGCTACTGGTCTGCTGTCTGGCTGCCAGTGGCTGGGCTGGCTTCAGGTGTCTGGCGGAAGCAATGTGAAACGTGAAACAGAAACAACAACATCCACTACATCCACTCACGCAATGCAACGCAAGCATGAGTCATCACATAACTAATCAATTAATTTAACACCATCCCCTCTAAGTGGTGTTGCATGTTGGACGTTGGACTGATGACCAATGCGCATGTTTTAGGATATTACTATACCTATTAATACGGAGATGTCAAATATTACTACATATTACTACTTTTCCAAATTACTACGGTCATTACTACGGCTAGGATTTTAGGCCATTTATTACTACGATAGAATGAAATTACTACATCTGGACAGACTGATACACAGTTAAGACATTATAAAACCAATAAGTAGCTCCATTCTTCCGCTACTTAATGGTATAATTTACGAGCACTTGAGCAATCGTGCGTCGACAAAGCGAGTTCACGTGCGCGCGCCGATGTCAGTAATGCTTAAAAGATGAACAGAAAATAACAATGTATTCCTTCTTGTTAAATCGATTGTTATATGACATGCTATTATCTTGGTATTCTTTACATTCACTGTTTTAGCATGTGAATTCGACTTGAAGGGGTCCACGAAAAATTCTGAAAAGTTGATACGCCTGAGCTAAGACTTTGATGGTCATATTTCTGAAAAGAGAATTTGAAAAGGTTAATCCGTTTTCAAGTTATCGTGCAAACGGCGGACGGCCGGACGGACGGTTAAACATACAGACCAAGGGCGCATTCTTATAAGTAGCTTTTATGCTAAAGCTTCTAATAAAAGGCACTTGGAGGATTGTAGGATTAAGTTTTTATTACAAAGAGTAAAAAACTTAAAAATTAAATAATAGTACATTCAAATTAGTCTGATTGTATGTACAGGGTGATTCAGTCAATTTCTGACCATTTCAGTACTATGATTTATTGTTCCATTAATGTTTACAGACTTAGCATTTCAGTATGATATTTTAGGCAGTTCGGAGTTTTTATTCCCGTGGAAAAGTCTTGATGATATGCTCAATGCGGCCACCAAGAACGTTTGAACTGTTCGCAGCCGAATGGTGAAGTTGTTCATAACTCTATCCAGGATTTCTGCATCCACAAGGGTGCAGCAGTCGATGATGCTTTGTCGCAGCTGGTCTAGGGTTCTTGGTGCTGTAGTGAACACACTGTATTTAAAGAACCCCCAGAGATAAAAATCACATGGGCTTAGGTCAGGACTCGTAGGGGGCCAAAGAAAGCCACCCCCGAATCGATCTGGAAACCTGCTCCAAACTCCATCGCAAATTGTTGTCGCTTCTGTCTTCCAGTGTCTGTTAACTCCTGATAAACATGGATCTTATACGGGAACAGGTATAAATCCTTTCTAAAAATTCGCCACGTCATGGTATATGACAGCCCTTCTTCAATGGATAGGCGGCGAACAGATTTTTTGGTAGGGGAATCGACCAACCTTGTGCGAACATTTTCGACAACTTCGGCCGTTCGAACACGAGCTTCGCCCCCGCCTTTTTTCTTGCCTTTAACACGAAATTGCTTGACAAAATCCATGATTGCTTGCCTGCCTGGTGCGTCTCGACACTTATACTCCTTCCGGAACTTTCTTTGCACGGTTACAGGTGATTTTGTCTCGAAATACCATTCGACAACCTTGCATTTCTGCTCTGTTGATAAAGCGGGCTCCATTTTTCAACAATACGATTTTCATGCAGCGCCGTTGCAACAATACAAACTCCAACTATTTAGAAATTTGACATGGCGCTCATATTCTTTCAATTATTTATCCCTAATGCACGTCATTCGAGTGAAATGGTCAGAAATTGACTGAATCACCCTGTACATCTAGAAATTCTTCCAACGTTTTCTTCTTTTGAACATAGTCTAGGCACAGGGTTTTCAGTCGCTTTTGATGTTCCTTCGTGGCACATTTAACTCGCTTCTGAGTCATTCCATGTCAAATGAAAAAAAATCGGATGATAATTGACCTTAGGGTTTCCGATTTTTCTCAAATTATCAGTGTATTCTAGTGGATAAAATATAGGCATGCATAGTTTCGTTTGCCAGATAAAAATATATTTTAGTTATCAAAGTTATCAATATTTCGCGCACCTCATCACATTCAACGAAGCATATCTCTGGTTATATTCGTCGTAGGGAATTGTCGTCTATGTCAAATCTAGTTAAATGAATCACTTTTTACTTGAGTTTACTTTATGGACTGCAAAATAAAATATGAGGGGGGGAATGCACTTTAATTTTATAAAACATATCTTAACCTGAAAACGATGCTCTAAAATTATTAAAAAAATAAATTAAGTAAAAGAGAAAAATGAAGCATTTTTTCACCACCCTTTTACTACGTTGGCACTAGCACATTGGATCTAGATCGGCACATTGGATTCGAATTTTGAAGTGCGAACGCTAGCAATCTTGATTCGAACTAAATCGACTGTCTCCGAACTCGATTCACTGAATCCTGTTCGGTGAACTCGATCGATGCTGCCAATCTACGATTCGTTCCTTCGATTCGTCCCTTCCCACAATCCCTTGCACGATTAAGTTTTCACAAAGTGGCGTCCAAACAATCGATCGACTCGTGGTCCGAATTAAAAAACAAAATTGTGGCTTGAAAACTTGGATGGATTGAGACAGCAAAAAAGAAATTCGCCCATATACAATCCCTTGCACCTGTTGACTATAATGAACAACTGGAGTTGTAAAGCTGGGTGGAGATTAATGTACGAGTTCCCTAACTGGATAGCAGGCTGAAGTGCGAACATTCTGTTGATCTAAAACAAATCTAATTTGAGGTATTATTCTCAAAATGAAAGTTTAAGTTTTATCACTTAGAAGAAACAATCTTATTGGCAAAACAAATTCTGATGTCACAAACTGCTCCACGCAAATAAAACTCCATAGACATGCAGGAAAAATGAATCTATTTAAATTTTTTTGTGGGGAAAAAAACGTGAAATTGGAAAGAAAAAATTGCTAAAATGTGTTGTCATCAGGAACAAACCTGTATGCAAAATTTAAGAGCGAATGGAAAAGTGGAAGTGCTTCAAAATTCGACTGAAAGGTTCCGTACCATCTCACAAGATCCAAGAGCGAGTTAATATAAGGGTGGTAATAATAATAATAATAATAATAATAATAATAATAGAGTTTAATTCCCTCATATCCATTGCATAAAACTATGAAATTACTGGATGTTATTCCAAATAGTCCAACCAGTATAGAGCTTATTCATGAGAGTGACGTCGTTCCACAGCAAACAATCACAGTGTGAAAGCTGGTATACAACATGGTGGCAACAGCTTCAGCTGCCAATCAACAGCGGAGCTGAAGCTGCTGCCGCCATATTGTATACCTCATGAATAAGCTCTATTAAATTATTTATCAGGTCCAGTCAACACCTCCTAAAGAGAAAGCCTGTGCATGGAAACGTCATACATTGTTGCATCATCTAAATAGAGCATTGTTATTCGTATTTCTACCATTAATAAGCCCTGAATTTGCACTACTATGATGATGTAACAATGTATGACGGTTTCCGTGCAGAGGCTTTCTCTTTAGGAGGTGTTGGTCCAGTGCGCTGATTTTAATGTGTGAGCAGGAGCAGGAACACAACAATCACTGCGTTTACATGCACACTTTCGATCCGGATCGAAAGACCAGTTTCAAGTCAATCCTGCAAAAAGTGGCATGTAAACAGGCTTCAACACCCCGATCCGGATCGAGTTCAATCCAGTCGAAAGAGGTGGTTTGAAACCAGGGAAACATGCCTCAGGAAAGAGGTCAATCCAATAATGTGCATGTAAACACCCCGATCCGGATCGAAAGAAAAAAATTGCTGTTTGGTTGAAAGAAAAAATATAGAAAATTTTAGCTAAAGTAAGTTCTTGGTTGATTTATACCTCAACACAATAAATATCTATAAATAAATAAATGAATAAATTTTAAAATACATTGCATGTTTAAATTTTTTTTTTTTTTTGTAAACTTTTTTATCAAAATGTCAATTTTCCTAATTAAAAATGTTCAAATTGTCTATCAAATTGGATTTTTATATATATTTTTTTATCGAAATGTAATTTAATAATTTTTTATCAAATTATAATTATCAAATAAAATATTATATTTATATCAAAAATTTCAATTTAACAATTTCTATTTTATTGAATTATAATTTGATAATTATTTATAATTATTATAATTGTAATTTTATAATTTTTATTATTTAATACAATTAAATAAACTATTAAATTGAAGTTTTTGATATAAATCTAAAAATTAATTTGATAAAATCTATTAAAATTATGTTTTGATAAGAATGTATAAAATTATATTTTGATAAAAATAAGTATAAAAAACTTAAACATGCAAATGCATTTTAAAAGTTATTAAGGATTATTATATTGAGGTAAATAAATCAAAAACTTGATATATAAATAACATTATAGTTAACATTATAAATAACCTTAATCTTATTATTTATATATAGAAACTTTTAATTTAAAACAAAATTTAAAGGAAAAATCAATAATTACAAAATTTATTGATTGTCAATTATATTTCCAGACTATAATAATGAGAAAATTTTTAAAAAATTGCATTTCAGCCGTATTTTAGAGGAAGCGAAATTCAAGTGATAAGGCCGACTGAGCCAACAATGGCGGATTCTGTAGCAGATGACAAAGTCTGGCGTACTTTCCTAATCTAGAGCTTTACCCACAGGGCATCTTATCGGACTCGATCCGGATCGAGTTAGATGCATGTAAACGCGAGACACTTTTGGATTAACTCAAGTCGATCCGGATCGAAACGTGCATGTAAACGCAGTGAGTGGCTCAGGCGACGTCCTTGAAGCGACGATCGCGTCATGAGCAGTTAACATTTTTAATTAAATTACATCATTTCATTTATTTTCTGTACTTCTAAAAGGAATTCCACTTTAAAATTTGGGTGGCCATTAGAACAAATATCAAGAAATATGCTAGTATTTTTTTTACAGGTTTTTAATATGTCGTTTTAATTTAAGATTTTCAAAATTAAGGTTAAAATCAAGCTAAATAAATTTTTCTTTACTTTCAATTATATCTAAAAATATATAGTTTAAAAGCCCACAATTTGGAAATTCGTACACTAGCTCTTTATTCTCGTTTCCGGAGAATATTACGTAATTTTTGTTTTCAGCATATTCCATTTAATATGAAGACTTTCCATTAAGATTTCTCTCTTTGTTAGTATTTAGGTATATTCAATCTAATTCTTTCCTTCACAGATGTTAAGTTTATTGTTTTGATGCGCCATTATAATCGGTTGTTACTTTAATGTTTAGTTTTTCTAGTCAGTATTTCTCATTTACTTCTAAGTTTTAGTTAATTATATAATTACATTGAGAGTTAAGCCAAATTAATCGATCATTTATTTATATTTGGTCGTTTCATCTTGTTTGATTTTACTAATGTTTGTATGTTTGATTGATTATTTATAGTTTACTAAACCTTTGTTTATTTTATTTTATTACTGTATTGTGCCCGCCTGGCCTAACTTGGCGGTTTTCACCATACTGGCCTCATTGGGCATTATTGTAATTTTTTGTAACCTTTTCCTGTAACCCGCAAAATAAATAAATAAATAAATAAAATGAGCTATAAATGAAATCTCTACGACGTAAGTTTCAGAGAAACATGCGTAAACAGAACACCCTAACCGACTAATTTCTGTAAATTTCACTGCGAATATTTTTTAAGATATGTTAGAATCTAACAGTTAGATGAAAATTAACGCCGTGCGGTTACTTATTTTGATGTAGGGAATGTATAAAAAAAGTTTGAACTTTTTATAAAAATGTAGTTTTTTTTTAGGTGTTCCATTTCACGTAGAATGGCTCTTCTATGGAGATTCTTCGCTTTTTTCTTTCTTTATAAATTGCTTTTTATTTTTCTTTTTTTATTTTTTTTTTGTTTGTTTATGTTTTACGCTCAGGTATCATGTCATGCTTGCTTTTATCTTGACTAATAACTAAATCCAAATAATTAGTTATTAGTCAAGCTTTTATCACCTCACCCAGAGCATATGGCGAAGAGAACAGAGCCTGGGCTTCATGTACCTGATTGAAGGCCTTCAAGGTTTACTGAGTACTTCAGTAGCACCTATCGCCGGATCCAGCCTCCATCTCACCCGACGGCACAATTCCACCCGTTTCCTCCGCAACTATGGAATGTCCACCAAGCCACTCTCGACGACGGGGATCATACCAATCATTTATGTGAGAGTTGGAATTCGTATTTCAAATTTGCGATGGGGCACGCTCATCCAACGGTTTGGAAGTCTATTGAAAGTATCTGCAAGGATCAGAGTTTGGTTGAGGACCTCTCTTCTGAAGGAATCTCGCGGAGAACCTCCGCAGATCTGAAGGAGCATCAAAAGCGACTGAAAACCCTCTGCTTAGACTATGTTCAAAAGAAGAAGACGCTGGAAGAATTTTTAGATGGTTTAGACATAAATCAGACTAATTTGAATGTATTATTATTTAACTTTTAAGTAATTTACCCATTGTAATAAAAATTTAATCCTACAATCCTCCGTCTGTCCGTCCGTCCCCTTCATAATTTCTGCATTTTTTGAGGTAGAAGGTTGAAATTCGGAATTAGCTTACTATGCAGGGGCGTAACTAGAATGGATTCGGGGGGGGGGGGGTTCGCACGAACCCCCTTTTATTTCTCTGATATGTTTAAGTTTATTTGGTTTTCTTTTGTTTCTACTAAAAAAAACTACATTTTATTCTCTCCCCTTCCCTCCACCGACCCCCTCCCCCCCATGTAAAATCCTGTTTACGCCCCTGCTATGGGCCTGAGTACCTTCACTATTTAGTTTGCCTTTGATTGGACCACTGGGGTCGGAATTACGGGGTTGGGAGTTAGAGGGAAGCAAGCGATCTAGGTTACCTTTTTAGTATTTATTGTACATTTGGCTTCCAACCGAAAATATTTTAATATATTTACAATCACTACATTAATTACATTTGCCTACTTAATTTCAATCATTTTAATAATTTTATCCTCAATCTTATCTAAAAAAATAAATAAATAAATAAAAGATCGAGAAAAATCTTCTCCCTTTGAATGCGGATTCAATCGAAAATGATGAGAAAGGAAAGAAGATAGGGTTCATTTATACATCTTCTAAATACTATGTTCAAGAAAATCACTTTTTAGATAAAAAAAAAAAAAAAAAAAAAATTAGGGGGTTTAAAAAGTGCAGATGAAGGGGTAAAAATAGATGAACTCAGGGCTTCCCCTACTTTCCTATACCTTTCTCGAGAGGCTTAATTTCTTGTATGCACGCACAATTTTGTGCAATAATTTTGATTCTGAAAATGAAGGATAACTCTGATATGAGGGGAATGTCTTCCAGGCATCCGGGGATGTTTTGACGGGGGAAATTTTTGTATGCGGATCTTTTGACCGGGAAATTTTGATCGGACCCCTCGAAAAATTGCTTCAAATTTTATAATTGCTAATGAATATGCGAGCACTGAGATTAATCCTCATTGTCTATTGAGACTAATGCTCATTAATTATTTTGTAACATTGCCTATCGAAGCAGGAAATCAATTGTTACATTCACATAAGAAAATACGTTAGCCTCCAAATTTTTTTTTTTTGTCAATATGCCTTCATAAGGAGAAGTTGACAGGGCCGTACCCAGGGGGGGGGGAGCTGAGGGAGCTGCACCCCCCCGAAAATTGGCCATCATGTCAACTAAATCTGTTACATGGGGCCCCCCCCCCCCCCACAAGCAGGATTGGACCCGCCCCCTCCCCCCCCCCCCCCCCCCCGAAAAAAAATTCTGGGTACGGCCCTGGAAGTTGATACTGGTGTTTCAATAAGAGCTGTTCGACATCAAAGAGGTTATCCCGTGGAGCTGCATATGAAGACGTATTGAGCTCATATTGAGTTCATATCAGGTTATGGAGAAGTTGATACCGGTGTCTGGTCCGAAAATAAAAAAAATCTGGAGAAAACCCCTTATCATTTTGAGAGCAACTGAAATTCAATTCATTCTATTGGCGATATCTTTCTGAATTTTCACGATATTTGCTTGAGCTTTTTATAAGAGTAACTCTATACATTTGGATAATAAATTATGCAAATGACATTTTAATCATCCTTGCGCGCGCAGTTAAACATTAAAATATTTTGATTGCAGAGTGTTATCTCTACTGTAGTTTGTCAAGTTTCCTGAAAATGGCATTGCATTGGATTGAAAATCCTGCATGTTATAAACAAAAATCTTTGGAAACAATTTCGAATTTTTTAAAGAAATCTTCATATCTCCATGAATATACCGGGTGTTTCAAAAATAACCGGAAACCGGTATATTTGAAAAATCAATAAAAACTAAAGGGGTAGCGATAGAAATACACCGTTTGTAATTTCGAAAGTTTGTCTGCCTGAAAATTTACTGTTGTCCCAAGCATATTGCTTTATTGATTTATTGATTTTTCAAATATACCGGTCATTTTTGAAACACCCGGTACATGCTATTCTCATACAAATGAACAAAGATAAGTAAAAGAAGCCTCATAATCATATGCTACAGTTACAATGCATTCAAATATAAAATAAAAGCTAAAAAAAATTTACAAAAATTATAAAACTTGTAAAACACGAATAAACATAAGTAAAATCCCATTACATTTCAAAATAACGTTCAAATTTAAAATCCCCGGCATAAATCCTGTTCTGTTAATGTAAAAAGGTTTCTATGTTTTTCTAATGAAAGTACAGTTCTACGTTTTTCTATGTACATACTTTTTATACGCAAGCAGTGTATCAGATCAGATAGCCTGCTTAGGCTCGCCCCCCCCCCAACCCACGCCCTAGTTTCAGATTATCATACACTTCAGAATAACGTTCAAAATTTCAGTTCCCTTGGAGTACGTTAAAACGAGGTTTACTGTAATGGTGACAAAAAATTATCCCCCCCCTCCATGAGGGTATAGTTGACATCTATTTTTACCTCTTTTATTTAGAATCTTCAATTGACTTTGTCAAACGTAGCGCTTAGAAAATGAAAAAGTTTTGTCTTCGTATGTGTCTCGTCATTTCCAATCGAATGACATATTACATGTCACCTGTTGCCAGCTGAAAACTTAAATAGTTCTAAAGACCTCGTGACTGCTACCCTCACAACTCCGACCCCACTGGGACAATTGGGCTCAAACTTCATTTAATACAAAGAATAATTTTTTAACCACAGTATTACAAAAAATACAATATAATACAATATTACAAAAAATATATATAATAAACACCTGAATACGTATTTCGGTAGCAACGGCTACACCATCATTCAGCAGGTGGATGAATGAAATAAGAAAAATCGACAATCGAACAGTGAAGTGTACATTCGTTAGTATGGGACGAAAGCAGCGCTTTCACAAAGCTCATCTAACCAGAATAAACTCCAAATGAAATACACTGAGGTAGTCAAGAAGCCTAACCAACCCAAGCGGTCTTCCATAAAAATAAGAAAAAAAAACCCACCTCTTTATATACAAGTCTGTGATCGGTCCTTGGTCGAGATTTAACAAATTTTTCTTATTGGTGCTTTGAATTGCTATGCTTTCAAAGGGGTCAAGATAACTAATTTTTCCAACTGGATGAAGTAATTTTAGGTTGTTTATATCGAAAGAATGGCCGATATTAAGTGAATGTTTAGCCATGGCAGACTTTGCGGATCTGCCATATTTTCTATGGGAAATTAGTTCCTTAAATCTGATAGAAATGTTTCTTTTTGTCTGACCACGATAGATTAAAGGACATTGGTTACAACTAATTTCGTAAATACCTGATTTTTTAAGATCGGGAATTTGGTCTTTTGAATTACCTAAATATTTTTGGAGATATTTGAATTTTTGAATGTTAACAATAGATATGCCTATTAAAGATAGAATACAAATTTTTAGTAAGATAATTGTTGTAGGGAATAGAAATCCTATTGGTTGTTACTTCAAACTTCTTGAGCTCTATGACTTCTGAGATTTGCTTTATGAAACTTCTACGTAGAAGGTCATCTATAGTCCTCTTTTGGTAACCGTTTTGTTGGGCGATGGACTTGATGGTATTGATCTCCTTGGTAAATTTTTCGGTAAATTTTCGGTATCTGCACAATCGCAGCCGCGAGTCAAATCGCAACTTGAATTTATTTTTTAAAGACTGGGATCTTTAACCAGACCCCCCCTCTAGCGATCTGATATATACCCCAACCTATTTGGTTACAGGGGGCAGTTGGTTCCCCCCGGACGGTTACAGGAATCGCGACAATTCACTTTGCGGATTCAATCGTCGCGCGATTGTGCAGATACCGAAGATTAACCAATTTTTCTTTATCAAGTGGAAGGTTCATGACACGGTTGTTCATAAAAATGAAAGTAGACATCTTTTCAAACTTCATACAGGGTGATTCAGTCAATTTCTGACCATTTCACTCGAATGACGTGCATTAGGGATAAATAATTGAAAGAATATGAGCGCCATATCGAATTTCTAAATAGTTGGAGTTTGTATTGTTGCAACGGCGCTGCATGAAAATCGTATTGTTGAAAAAGGGCGCCCGCTTTATCAACAGAGCAGAAATGCAAGGTTGTCGAATGGTATTTCGAGACAAAATCACCTGTAACCGTGCAAAGAAAGTTTCGGAAGGAGTATAAGTGTCGAGACGCACCAGACAGGCAAGCAATCATGGATTTTGTCAAGCAATTTCGGGCCACTGGATGTATTAAAGGCAAGAAAAAAGGCGGGAGCGAAGCTCGTGTTCGAACGGCCGAAGTTGTCGAAAATGTTCGCACAAGGTTGGTCGATTCCCCTACCAAAAAATCTGTTCGCCGCCTATCCATTGAAGAAGGGCTGTCTTATACCACGACTTGGCGAATTTTGAGAAAGGATTTACACCTGTTCCCGTATAAGATCCATGCTTATCAGGAGTTAACAGAGACTGGAAGACAGAAGCGACAACAATTTGCGATGGAGTTTGGAGCAGAAATGGAAGCCAATCAGGACATTGTGGACAACCTGTGGGTGTCAGATGAGGCCTTCTTCCATCTGTCAGGTGACGTTAATAAACACAACCTTCGTTTTTGGGGTTCCAGCACCCTCATGAGATCCATAAGTCACCTCTTCATCCTCGAAAGGTTATGGCTTGGTGCGCGATTTCCAAAAGAGGCATCATTGGTCCGTTCTTTTTTGAGGGCACCGTAACGTCACAGGCTTACCTTAACATGTTGGAAACCTTCTTCATCCCCGAGGTGCGAAGGAGGCGTATACCGCTTCGACATCAATGGTTTCAACAAGATGGGGCTAGGCCTCACACCACTAATGAAGTGCTAGACTTTCTCAATCAGAAATTCGGAAATCGTGTCATTTCAAACAGGTTTCCAGATCGATTCGGGGGTGGCTTTCTTTGGCCCCCTACGAGTCCTGACCTAAACCCATGTGATTTTTATCTCTGGGGGTTCCTTAAAGACAGTGTGTTCACTACAGCACCAAGAACCCTAGACCAGCTGCGACAAAGCATCGTCGACTGCTGCACCCTTGTGGATGCAGAAATCCTGGATAGAGTTATGAACAACTTCACCATTCGGCTGCGAGCAGTTCAAAACGTTCGTGGTGGCCACATTGAGCATATCACCAAGACTTTTCCACGGGAATAAAAACTCCGAACTGCCTAAAATATCATACTGAAATGCTAAGTTTGTAAACATTAATGGGACAATAAATCATAGTACTGAAATGGTCAGAAATTGACTGAATCACCCTCTAGTAGTGTACATCTTGCCTAAAGCAATCTCGAATTTCACTCCTTTACATCCCTATACAGAAGGCCGATTACAATCTTTGGTAACAATTTATTGCGTGAACGCTGTTTCATTCGAAAGCAATAAATGTCATGGAAAAAGGTCTCCGAAAATCGGACCTGTACATTACAGCCCTTTCCGACGCTAATTACAGCTATTCTGCTATAATTAGCGCATGTAAAACACGAAATTTCCTGTTTCGAAGAAACGCATATCGGCTGTATTGAATGGAAAAGAAAAATCCTGAGAAGGGTTAATTCCAATTGGCCATACCCAGCAAAATCCTCGAGTTTCCACAAGCCGAAGACCACAGTCATTCGAAAGGTCAAGCAGCGTGTCCTGTGTGAAAATCCAACCACCCAAGGCAGGATCGCAAGCATTTTAGGAACTTAACAGGCTACCGTAAATAAAATAATAATAAAGATTTTCAACTGGAAAAGCGTAACAAGAATCGTGTTCATAAGCTGCTGCCACTACACGTCTATAAAAGGAAGAGGAACTGTCGAAGATCTATGAGGGTTACCTCGCAGCAGAACGAAGGAAGTACGAAGTCACTTTGGATGAAGCCTACGTCTACCTCAGCGACTGCCACAAACCCCGCGCGATTTTCTACCGTCCACATGGAGAGAAGTCATATAAAAAGTGGTCCTAGTAATGTAAGGAAGGTTATTCAAAAGGATTTATTGTAATTGCGGGATACTCGTACAACGGCAAGCTCACAGTCAGAAGAGTGGACAGGAAGGCTATAGTTAACTTCCTTTTATATATCCCTCCAGCCATATATCTAACTCACCGTTCAATTTATGTGGATTTGGAAGATGAAACTGGAATTCACGCTATACCCTTTCATGATATCACTGTCAAGTCACCAGATGCATCCCCGATGGATTTCTGTGGATTTGGATTGTTGAAACAAGCCCTTGCTCGACGCCGTTCAAAATCACTGAGGGTCTCTGGAAAGCCTGCAAACAGGAATGGAACAACATCAGCCTCGCCGTTCTGCATACATCTTTTCTACAGTGGAAGATATGGTGCAGCGCAAGAGTTCTCAACCAGAGCCACCAAACAGAACACGATCGTTGGTGGAGAAAGGGGTTTTCTTCGTAAACTTTCTCCTCCAAATCGTTACTATAGATCGTAATCAACCTTCTGTATACCATAGAAACCAGAAGGTCCCCTCTAACTCCCACCCCCGTAACTCCAATCCCAGTGGGCCAATCAAAACTAAATTAAATAGTAAAGTAGGACATGAGTATGGTAAGCTATATTTCTAATTTCAACCTTCTATTGTCAAAAAATGTATAAAATATGAAAGGGGACAGACAGACAGACGGACATTGTAAAAACCAATAAATAGCTTCATTCTTCCGCTACTTAATAATAAATAAACCATTAACGAATGACATAACCAAGTACCGAAAGGCTAAACTAAACCATTCGCGGAACTATATTTTTCAACTGCCCTATGTTAACATTGAAAGTTTCAAATGGACCATAATGATACCATTAAACCACGTACCTTTGAACCAATTTGAATTATCATTAATTTTACGTTGTATTCATTCATTACACATCATTCCAAGTTGTTTGATATATTACATGCCATATCTTAGCATTGAAAGTTCCAATCAACCATACTGGTTCCACTAAACCAGGTGCCTTTGATCCTATTTCGACTATCAATAATTTTACGTTATATTCATTCATGACATATCATTCCAAGTTGTTTGATACATTGGAGAAATGAAAAATTTTGACCATAAGGGTACCATTAGACCACGTGCAATTGTATCGATTACAACCTTTTTCAAAATGGTTCATTCGCGGAACCATATTTATCAATTGGCGAAAATAGTAATTAATAACCGCTTCTATTTCGTCATTACGATTTGTTTGATGTATTACTAGGTGGGGTCGTGAAGGTACCATTTGTGCACGTGCTATTGAACCGATTTAGATAATATTTGTAATTGGTTCGTGTCATGAACCATATTCATTGACTGACGAAAACAGATTTTGAAAATCTTTCATAGCCTTGGAGGAGTTAGAGGTACGGAAGGACAGAAAGATAGACAGACAGACAGACGGACGGACAGACAGACATACATACACGTTTCCCCACACTGAGAGCATAAATCACCTTTCGGTACTTAATAAATATGTATTTGTGATAAATATAATATTCAAGCTCTATTCAGTTTTTCTATTCCTCTTTTACTTTTTCAGTGTCGAGGATGTTAAATAACCATTAGATCTATTTGAAATTTAACCTAGCAGGGGATCGGTCTATTGAGGGTTTTGCTTTTCCAAGCTTGTTAGTAAAAGGACAAACATACACATACACTCCCTCAGCGGAATTCGAACCTGAGACACGCTGGTCTCGCGAGCGACGAGATCTGCGCCTTGGCACTCTCGGCCATTCTCCCTGTTGGCCCACTAGTCATGGTATCGCGGGATCTTATCTCCAGCTAGCATAAGGCTATCAGTCTGAAAAAAATATAATAAACAAAATAGATCGGAGTCTATCCAGTCCATAATAGTCTATTTCTTTCATTTATAGATCTATGTAAAAATTTTGTACGAAACGTGAAAATGAATATCCACCGTCAAATAATCCTGATGTAAGCATATGAAAGATTTCCTCGGGAGAAGCTCTGAAGGTGTTGCAAAAATATGGAGTGGATGGGCAATTGCTGGTTGCTATCATGTCTCAGTATGAAAGCTCTGAGATGTGCATTTGGATAAATGGCATTAGGGCAAGACTTTTTCACCGTGGGCGTTGGACTCCGCCAATTGTGCGTATTCTCGCCCATCTTGTTCATTATCTTTATGGAGTGGATAGACAGGAGCAGCCGAGGCAATGAGCATGTTGGTGTGCGTAACTGCTTGGTGAAGAGGTTGCTCTTTGCTGACGACCTTGTCCTCCTTGGGTCTTCTTGCATTAACCTTCGGCATGCACTAGATCGGTTTGCAGCCAAGTGTCAAGAGGCTGGGATGAAAATCAGTTTGGCTAAGAATGAGGTTCTGGTCCTTTCAAATCAGTCTGCTCAGTGCGCCCTCCATATTAAGGGAGCCCCATTAAGACAGGTGGAAAAGTTCAAATATCTTGGGACTGCATTTACCGGTGATGAACGGTAGGACAGAAAATTGGATGCTCGGATTGGTGCAGAAGCTGAGTCAGATGCGAACTGTGGCGATCCGTGATAACAAAACGAGAGCTAGGAAATAAAGCTAGGTTTCGATCGCGAGTGCAAGCAGCTGAAATGGGATTTACTGAGAAGTGTTGCAGGTGTTACCTTACTAGATATACTGTAATGCACAATAGCACAATAAGGGAGTTTTAAGGTGTTGAGTCGATACTGATCCGTACTGAGAGGTCTCTGTTGCATTGGTACGGCCATGAGATACGGATGCTGCAAACTGGTCTTCCTAGGCAGTTGCTATTTTACAAGGTAAGAGTCGAAGGGGTGGGCCTAGGTCTAGTTGGCTAGACAACATGGAGAATCTGTTTTTTTTCGAGTCCCAATTGGTATTACCATTGAGAACATGCCAATGGAGAACATCATCTGATGGGGGAAGATCCTCCATAAGGCTGCTGCCCACGCAACACTAACGGATAAGCGGGTTTGAAAATTAAGTATGTCTTTTCACAGGTCACTGTTAAATGAAAGGATCACTTTGTAACATTGTGAGAGTTCAACAATTGTTCAGATCTGTTGTGTGTTTTTACGGTCAACCATGGGGAATTGAAGTTATAAATGTACATGATAACAATGTAAAGGGTGTAAGGAACAGAGGGAGAGTGGCAGAACGTAAAAAAACTGTGACTTTTACCATATGTGTGAGCAAGGTTAATAAAAGAGAGTATTACACCCTGCCTGACCAAAAAAAAAGTCGCGATGTCAATTTACACATGTAAATTCTGAAATGGGAAAGAAAGCTATATAGGTAGAAAATTTGCATATTTTAGCGCACACGACAACCTTCAAATAGCGAAAAAGCAGTGTGCAACTAATCATTTAAAAGGAACCATGTCTGATGAAGTTACACGTGGTCGCGGAGAAGACGTTTCGGAGTTAAGAAGGCCCAAATTATTGGACTGCACCAAGAGCAGATATCCTTCTTGGAGATTGTTGAAACCACCGACATCGGATTGCGAACCGGCCAGCGTATTATTAAATCGTGGAAAGAGATGGGTGAACAAATATCCTCGCGGAAAAACTGGTCGAAAAACGATCCTCAGCAATCGTGACCGTAGATCATTAAAACGATTGGTAAAATGTAATCGTAAAAAACACCCTAGAAATTACAAAAAGTTCCAATACGGAATTCAAAACCAGTTCCACCCGGACAATAAGACGAGAACTACGAGGACTGGGCTTAAACAGTTTTGTTGCGACTAATCTGAAAAAAGACTCCAATTTGCAAAGGAGTATAAAAATTGGACCCCTGAGCAATGGCGGAAGATTATGTGGTCCGACGATAGCCGATTTACTCTCTTCCAACATGATGATCGCTTCAGAGTTAGAAGGGAAAGTGTACGCTAAGTGTCTGGAGAAGAGAAGTCGGGAAATAGTCGACTCCAAACTGTCGAGAGAGCAGTGTGGCCGGAGCACGACGAATCACATCTTTGCTCTAAGGCAAATCTTTGAGAAATCCTGGAAGTGCGCAAAAGAGGTCTACGCTTGCTTTGTGGACCTCGAAAAAGCATATGACAGAGTTCCTGGGAGAAGCTCTGGCAAGTGTTGCAAGAGTACGGAGTGGATGGGTAATTACTGGTGCTATCATGTCTCTGTACGAAAGCTCTGTCAAGGTGTCAAAGTGTGTCTGTATAAATGGCATTAAGTCAAGACCGTTCACTGCGGATGTTGGACTCCGCCAAGTGTGCGTACTGTCGCCCCTCTTGTTCATTATCTATATGGACTGGATAGCTCTTTGCTGACGATCTTGTCCTCCTTGGGTCTTCTCGCACTAACCTTCAGCATGCACTAGTCTGGTTTGCAGCCAAATGTGAAGAAGCTGGGATGAAGGTCAGTGTGGCTAAGACTGATTCTGGTCCTTTCAAGACAACCTGCTCAATGCGCTCTTCATGTTAGGGGAGCCCCATTGAGACAGGTGGAGAAGTTCAAGTATCTCGGGATTGCATTCACGAGTGATGGGCGGTAGGAAAAAGAATTGGATGCTCGGATCGGTGCATCTGTGTAAGACGTGAACTGTGGCGATCCGTGGTAACGAAACGTGAGCTGGGAAACAAAGCCAAGCTCCCTGTCTTCAAATATATCTTTTGCCGCATTCTCACCTATGAGTCTTGGGTAATGACCGAAAGAGTGCGATCGCGGGTACAAGCAGCCGAAATGAGATTTCTGAGAGCTGTGGCAGGTGTTACCTTACTAGATAGGGTGCACAACAGCACAATAAGGGAGTCTTGAGCCGTTAATTCTCCGCATTGAGAGATCTAAGTTGCTCTGGGTATGGCCACGTGATACAGATGCTGCAAACTGGTTTTCAGGGAGTTTTCTAGGCAGTTGTTATTTTCCAAGTCGGTGGGTAAGAGACCAACGGGTCAACCTAGAACCAAGTGGTTAGACTACATGGAGAATCCGGGTTCGAGTCGCTTGGGTATTACCAAGGAGAACAAGCGCCTGATGGCGGAAGATCGCGATCGCTGGAGATCCTCCATAGGGCTGCTGCCCCTGTGACCCTAACGGATAAGTGGGTTTGAAAAGTAAGTAAGTGGCCAAAAACATCAATACCTTCCAGGACTTGGTACAAACAATGCCAAGACGAATGCGTGCTGTCATTCATGCGAAAGATGGCCCTACAAAAGATGAGTGTGTGCGACTTAAGTTTTTGGCCAGGCAGTGTAGTTTTATGTGAAGAGTTTTGTGTGTATTCCATTTCCAAAAAAAAACAAACAAACAAAAACGAGGCCATTTTCGAATATGGAAGTCAACTTTGAAAAGTGCAATGAAAACCCCTATATTTAATGATATTTTCGAATTGTACACGTTATTATAAGGTTTAGAAGTTAGAGGTTGGTCCTGCCTTCATAAATTCCTGCTCCAGCCTTTACCTCTTCAAATACCTTTGTCATTACATAATTTTTTAAGCATTACCATATCAAACTATTCACAAATGAAGATAACTCAAGGGTTTTTTGAAGTGGTTTCCCTCATATATCCCTGATAAAGTGCGATAAAAACAATAAAGTTAGCGGCCAAGATAACGGCAATAAAATTAAATTGATCTGAACTCTTTGTAAAACCGAAAGCGGATAGTTTTCTCACTAGAGACCCCTCTTTCGAATGGCTCCAACCGAAGCAAAGATCGAGAGCGAAAGTCATCTGAAATAGCATCGCAACAAAAACATGTCTGCAGTGAATGATAAACAGAAAAAAATTCAAATATTACAAAATATTCTTTAAACGTTCTATAAATGCACGGAAAAGGTTTTTGAACTACGAATAATTATTTCTACAATTAATTTAATCGAGAGACTGCAAATGATTTCCAGTATCTTCGTTCATTGGTGTTTTCTTGGCTATCCATTTCATGAATGAAAAATGATAACTTCATTCGTAACAATAATAATCCTAAGAAGCCGAATATCATCAATGCTACTGAACCTAAAAAACCTTCACGATTCTCAAGCTTCCGTGTTAAGATGGGTAAGAGAAGCTCCATTCCTTTTATTAATCCCGATTGTTTCATTTTCTGCTCTCAAATTAACGTCTAGTTTCTTAAGTTGTAGAATAGCAACATGAAATACATTTTGTATCTAATTTCATTATCGTGAGTGCACTTTATGCCGTAAAATTTACGTGAAAGAAATAAATCGTCGCCGCTGTTTTGAGTAGAAGACACGATTGTGTTATTTTTATAAATGGACGACAACACATATTTGTCATGATTAATGGAAAAGTCGCCCCTCATTTCCACTCAATTAAATGTGACAGTCAAAACATTTATTAATGGATTGAATTAAATTGTTGATTTTAGTCATTAATTACTAAGGTGAAGACCTTCCCTGGCCATTCACGTGGTCATAAATCGTTTATTTTTCACATAGGTATCGGGTTCTTGAAGATTTACAGATTAGACAAAATAGCAACTTAATAGCAGATTAATACATTATTAAATAATTTAGGTAAACATATTAAATATTTTAGAAGCCAGACAAGTCTGTTTAATATTAGCAATTAATATAAACAAACATTCGTTTATAATACCAGCTACATAGAATTTTTTTTTTTACCTGTTTGAGTCTGTTTTTAATGATTATTTTGTTTTGTTTGTTTGAATCTATTTTGCAATTCATGTAAAATCCAAGTAGACACGGCATAAATAATTTTTCATAATTACATATTATTTTTTATAAATAAATGCTCAAACACAGTTAAAGTCTATTAAATATACTAAATACAGTCTGATATATTTCCAAGTCAATTAATTTTATTTTTTTGACATTTTTATGCTTCAATACTTAAATTAACAAGCATTCCTCAAGTGATTTGTTTTATAAGTTATATTTGCATTTTCATATTAAAAATAACGCGAATAGTAAGAGGTGACATTCATATACAGGGATTGAACAACATAATTTGAACTCCTTTGATTTTAGACGTTTTGTTGAAAAATACTTGACGAATAATCCTAGAAAAATACATCAGGGATGTAAAGAGCATACTACACCTCATATGTTTTAGTGAAGGCTTTGTCCCGAAGTCAAATAGGGGACCAGCAACAAATTGAACAAAAAAAAAATGTTTGAAATGCATTGTAGCTGTAGCATTTGATTATGAGGCTTCTTTTATTTACACGTGTTAATTTGTATGAGAATAGCACATATATTCATGGAGATATAAAAGTTTCTTTAAAAAAAAAAAAATCAAAAAATTTTTTTAAAGTTTTTTTTGTTTATAATATGCAAGGTTTTCAACCAATGCAATGCCATTTTCAGGAAACTTGACAAACTACAATAGAGACAACACCCTATAACCAGAATATAAAAATATTAAATATTTGATGAAATAAGAGCATTTTTACTAAATAATGTTTAACTGCACATGCGTTAACATAATGCCTTTTGCATAATTTATTAGCCAAATGTACAGAGCTACTCTTATAAAAAGCCCAAGCAAGTATCGTGAAAATTAAGAAAGATATCACTGATAGAATGAGTTGAATTTCAGTTGCTCTCAAAAGTAAATAAAACGATAAGGGGTTTTCTCCATATTTTTATTTTTGGACCAGACACAAGTATCAACTTCTTATGCTGATATGAAGTCAATATGCTGTAGGCCCACCATTCACTCTTATGACCCTAAAAATTTGGAGAAAACCCCTTATCGTTTTCTTTATTTTTGAGAGCAACTGAAATTCAACTCATTCTATCGATGATATCTTTCTGAATTTTCATGCTATTTGCTTGGTCTTTTTATATGAGTAGCTCTATACATTTGGCTAATAAATTATGCAGAAGACTTTTTGGTAACGCAGTTAAACATTATTTAGTAAAAATTCTCATATTGTCAGGTTTCCTGAAAATGGCATTGTATTGGGTTGAAACCCTGCATGCTATAAACAAAAATCTTACTAACGAAACCTTTATATCTCCATGAATATACATGCTATTTTTATACAAATGAACACAGATAAGTAAAAGAAG
This sequence comes from Rhysida immarginata, assembly GCA_023313115.1. NCBI lineage: Eukaryota > Metazoa > Arthropoda > Chilopoda > Scolopendromorpha > Scolopendridae > Rhysida > Rhysida immarginata. The sequence goes on from JAHWFO010105574.1 coordinate 1,017,545, forward strand.
CCTCAATCATATGCTACAGTCACAATGCATTTCAAGGATTATCTTTTACAGGGTGATCCCAAACATTTTTTTTTGTTCAATTTGTTGCAGTTTCCCTAATTTGCCTTTGGGACAAAACCTCCACTGAAATATATGTGGTGTAATATGCTCTTTACACCCCTGAAGTATTTTTCTAGGATAATTCGTCAAGTATTTTTCTAGATATTCGATAAAACGTCTAAAATCAAAGGTGTTCATATTATTTTGTCCAACCCCTGTAGATTGGCACTATAATGTTTGATGCACCCCCCTCCTCAATCATTAGATTTCTTATTGAGTACCACCATCCTATAAAATGTTTATATGCTTCTTATATCAAACTTTTAATTATACCTATATACTATCTTTTAATTATCCATTAAAAATAGTCATCTTCAGAAATGGAGTGCATTTAACCAATAAAACTACTGTAACTGGCTAAGGGTGGTCAAGTCAATTTATTTTAAGTAAACCCCTCACTAATCTATTTGGAAATACAGGGTGATTACAAAAGAATCTCCCAACTTTGTAAGGCTATATCTCTGCAACCAAATACCTTAGAACATCGTTCTACGAGTTGTTGTAAAAGGAAGTTTTAAAATTTTTATTTGGATGCTGAAAGATGTCACTAGGAGTGCCTTCGTCACGAAAATGGGAGTTTGTTGTTTATTCTAAGTTTGCTTAAAGATGACAACAGCGATGTGTGTTACTGAGTTTGCTAAAACTGTATCTGGTGCAACTGTTCAACGTGCATTTCACCTCAGGAAGCCCTGATCTAACCCCCTGCGATTATTTACTGTGAGGGTACATAAAAGATCAAGTGAGCTTTCCACAACTGCTAGCTGACAATGACGAATTCAAAACCAGAATAACTGCAGCCATCCAAACTGTTATGCCGGACATGCTTCAAAAAGATTGATTACCAAGTAGATATATTTGGGCTTCTTGTGGCAGTCACATTGAACACTTATGAACTTATGTTAATCAAAATTAAACTTTAGAACATGGTCTTTGAAATGATTAATCAATCAAGGTTATAAATTTTTTGTTTTGCAAATATGACCTTTCAAAGTTGGGATATTCTTTTGTGATCACCCTGTACTATGCCACTCACTATACAATTAAAAATCTTTTAAAACCCAAAATGCTTTTAGAACCTAAAATGTGATGGAAATTTTGTGGTAATTATAGAATGTAATAAGTAAATTATATAGGCCCAGTCATTTACTCAAAGATAGAATATTTTGTGCTATGATATTTTAAGTTTTTATTTTAGTGAAAAACCGCACTTAAACAATACCAAATTTTTTCCCCTTTAGCTTCGTTTTTTTTTGTTTTTTTTTTTTATTTTAATTTATTGTTTTTACATCTCAATTTTTTTTCTCTTGTCTTATAAAGTTTTGTCGTGCTTCACCCTTTTTGAGTAATCCTAAGTGGACATAAAAAAATCAGCAAATAAACTATTTAATATTCAATGTGTTTACATGCATGGTTTGATTCAGGTAGGTTTTGATCAAAAGTGTCTCTCGTTTACATTCACATAACTCTATCTGGATCTGGTCATTTATTGATAATTTAACCTGTGGGCATCATGCAGCTTTCTCTTGCAAGAAAAATGAAAACTGAAAATGAAGTCACATATTATTTGCTGACCTACAAGGGATGATCCATTCTTTATACACCATTTATATTCTTTTTTAGTATCTTTCAAAATACTTCCAAAATACAAAAAAAAAAAAAAACAACTTTTTTTAAGTTCTCGGATTTATTACTATTATACAAAATTAAATACATAAATAAATTCTTTCATTTCAAGGTCAAAAATACTTAGATTCATGTAGACCTCTCTCCTGGGATAAGCTGACACATTGTTAAAAACATTCCCCATTTTTTGTTTCTGTTATATTACTAATTGAAATTAACGAATTAATATTGTAGATTTTTTGTGTGCCTCCAGACACTTTGCCTGTCAGTCTTTGACCATACTGGCCCCTGGATAGGCACTATTACAATTTAACATTAGTAAAAATAAACAATAATAAAATATTGGGATGACCGAAAAGTCAAGATGCATTTTTGCAACAGATGTGCTAGTTCATTCTTGGAAGATTAAGAGTTATTCGGTTCTATGTTAGTTTTATGTGCTAGTTTCATTCTAAAAAAAAATTGAGCAATTAGGTTGAGTTTTCAAAGTGTATTTTCGCCATATTTTACTGTTTTACTTCTGTAAGGAAAGAACATGCATCAAGCTTGTGAAAAGTTGTGTAATGTTTACGATGACAATGCTGTACAAAAATATCAGTAATAGAATGGTAGAACCAGATACTGATCAGAGGACGGTTATGCTCCCTGTGTGGTGGGATTTTAAAGCGTCGCCTTTTTTTGAGCTCTTACCTAGAAACCAAACAGTCAGTTCAAATTTGTACTGTTGGCAATTAGACTGTTTGAATGAATCCATCATCCAGAAATGCCCAGAGTTCATTAATCATAAAGGAGTTGTGTTCCAGCACGACAATGCGGAATCACGTAGAAGTTTGATCACCCATAAAAAATTATTTGAGCTAGGATGGGATGCGTTGCCACATCCACTGTACACACCTAATCTTGCGCTGTCAAGACTTCCTCTTGTTTTTCCTTCTTCAAAACTCTTTGCATAGTATAACAGTAAATTCAGATGAGAATAAATCAGTATCTTGTTCAGGTTTTCACTGATAAAGACAATCCTTCTATGAACAAAGAATTATAAAGCTCACTGAAAGATGGTAAACGGTTATCGAACAAAACGCTCAATGTATCATTGATTGATCTTAAATCTTTTTGTAAATAAGTTACCTTGGAAAAAAAAAATTGTCATGACTTTTCTGACAACTGAATGATTCAGTTTTCTTCATTAGTCCATATTCCACGAGTTGATAAATGGTCTCTCATGACAGGCACAGCAGAATGGTGAGTGACTTCCAAGAACTTATAACCTCTTTGTCTTCGTCAGGAAATTAAACTGAAAGGCCATTCCATTGCTTCTCTTGAACAACTAATTACACATTGTTAGGGAAAAAGTTTAACAATAGATATGAGACTGCCTATAAGATTTTTATGGATATGAGACTGCTGTTTTCTCCTCCTGGATTCTCACTGATGTAGAAATGGATTCAATGTTTAAGGGGTCTCCATCTTCACAAACAAGAAATAAAATGTAACCACCCTCATATTAATCTAACTTATTTATTATCTAAGTTATCACATTTTCTAAATTGTCCTACATACACACTATATTGTCAGTCCAAATCAAAATGTTTACATGCACTGAGGTGGATTGACTTACTTTCCTGAGCCATCCCAAACCACCTGTTTCAACAGGATCAAATTCAGTCTGGATTGAAAGGGTTTACATGTCAATTTTTGCAGGATTGACAGTATCCAGATCAAAACATGCTTGTAAACAGTATTATTAGTTACCAGTAAGTTTATAACTCCCCAGTGGATTATTTAATTGGACAGAAGAAAAGTAATTTTGAATAACTTGTTTATATAGGAGATAGGACAATAATCAAAGGGGGTTGTTAATGTAAGTGGCCAAGGGGATTGAGAGGTAGGCTTTTCACTGTCTTTAAGTCCACTGTATTGTGGTTTGAAGGGATGTTTGTGTCCTCATTTGTAGAATTTATAACGTTTTATAGAAGAAAATGCCTGGTAACATAAATTTTTACATGTAAAGTTAAAAACTCAAATTAGACTTAATATGAATACCTTGCACTACACATTAAATCATTTCCTAGGTTTAATTAATTTAAAAGAGAAATTTGTTATAAAAAAGAAAAAAAAAATACCACATGTTTTTGATAGCAACGGAAGAATCAGCAATGCAAGTGGATGATGATGAAGAAAATGATGATGAAAATTCTGACGATGAAGGAGATATTGAAGATGAGGAAATGGAAGAACAAGCCATTGGACGTCAGGGAAGGCGTACAGGTCGAGGAGTGACAATTTTGATGTTGATGGCAGATGGCATCCTTCATCCAGGAGAAGGAATGATGTCGATTGACTATTTGGTAATACTGTAATATGAAAAATAATCATACTATATATTTTAATAAGCTGATTAGATCGGCTTGCTTTGCATAATTCTATAAAAAAAAATAGAATTAATTAATGGCTGAAAAGAGATGTAAACTAAATGAAGATTGAATATAATGTAATGAATATGCAATGAAATTTTGTTGTTATGCTGTGATGTATGTTGCAGCTACGGCACCTTTGAGTGAGAAGAGTTAATATAATAATTGGGAAATTTTAAGCTGCCACTTATTTTATCTGAAATAAAAATATATTAAACATGAATCAATCTGTAGAGGAAAAAATGCATGCAGTGTGAGATTGCAGCACAAATGTTCCAAACAGAATTTTACAGCTTCTTAAATGGTAACAGAATTTGGTTAGTGTATAGAAAAGAACTGCACCAAAGAATATAATTGGTTTAAATGTTATTAGTGTTGTTTGATCATTAATTAGCAAGATTCCTCATATTTTAATCATCATTTTGGTTTGAAATGAGAGTTATTGTTGATGTGGTGGATATTGTCTCTGGAATGAACTTCTATCCAAATGCGTTATAGCATATTTAGCAGTTGCAGATATGATTTGGTTTTTCAGTTTTGCAATATCGGCAGGTAAGGGTGGAAGAGAAATGCCATCCTTAACGCAACTTCATTAAAAAAAAAAAAAAAAAGTCCAGGGAATTCTGATTTTAGAATTTTGGTGACCTATTTTGACCAAGGAACACTACATGTACAGTATATTGAGATAATTCTGGAGTATCCAAAGGTGGGTCTTGCTTGAGGTTTAGACACTTTGTGTCATCTTGCTGCAGTTGTGGAATAAGAAAATTTAGGTAACATATCTGGTGACATGATATTAATAATAATATTCTCCTAGAAAAAAGTGCCATACCAAATGGCACAAAATAGAACATCATCAGTGACAGTCCATCAATCATTTACATGCAAGGTGTATCTAAAAATTTTGGTGAAAGTTAAAATTTATGCAACAGTACGAAGTATACAGTCGAGCTTGGTTATGATGTAATTGTTGGGACCAAAAAGAAACTACTTTATATGGGTGATCCAAAGTAATGAAAAAGTAAAACATTCAGTAATTCAAAAAGTATAAGACGTTAGCACGATGCTGTTTTCATAGAAATATTAGAAGTGAACCCACCCGATTGTATAATCGAGAAATAACCCATTGTTAGATTTTTTTCTTTGTTGTGACATAGTCCACCGTCGCTGATTTTATATATATGATATAGAAAAATATGGGATTTTTTAATAACGAAAAATTTTATTGCCAAAATAGTTACATTTGTCACTGACAGGTGGCGTTTCAGTTGTCAGGAATTTGTACAGTGGTGCAGCACAGAATTACAAATGTGATGCCAGTCATTTTTGAGAATGACTGTCGGATGTAGTACAACACTGCACAGTATTGAAGAGGGTTTTAGCTGTAATTCTTTTCACATGATGGCAACTAGCTTCTTTCAGCATAGCCAGTGGCATCGGCCGGCTTCTGAAAATTGTGACCTGAAGAAGCCCTATAACCAAGCATTGCAAGATGTAGGTCTGAGGAATTCGGTGGCCATTCGTGCGGGAAAGAGCGACTCAGGAATGGTGGCCTGCTACAGCGCCGCTAATCAGTGACAAACGTTTAAATTATTAATGAAAATAAGAAAGAAAATTCCACAGCCTGGATTCGAACCAAGTTTAAATTATTAATAGTTCATAGTTCGAATCCTGGATGTGGAATTTTCTTTCCTGTTTTTGTTCCTAGTCTAGCAATAAAATTTTTCATTATTAAAAAAAAAAAATCCCATGTCTTGTTCGCATTTCTGTGAAAACCATATGGTGTTCCTGTCTATACTTTTCGAATTAATGAATTTATACTTTTTCTGTTATTTTTGGATTGCCAGATATTGTGAATTTATTTAATTTCCATGTATATTATGCATCATTAGGATCAGATTATATTTTAATTCCAGGTTTAATAGGACAACATTATAGAAAAATATAGTATTTGTATTATTTTTTGAACGGATATTTATATGAGAAAAGGACGAGACACAAAACCCTGGAATACGATAAATAATAGTTATTAAATAAAAATAAAAAATAAATAAAAATTGACAAAATAATTAATAAATAATAAATAAAATCAAAATAAAAATAAAATAAAAAGCTGACATTTCGGAGAGAGACTATCCTTTATCAAAGCAAAAAAGGATAATTCTCTAAAGGTAATTAGAATATTAGAGAATTATTTTGAATTTATGAAAAGAGTACTAAAGGATGGCATTATATATAGTTAGCATAGGGAACAATAAGATTGTATTGGCTGAAAAACTAGAAGAGAACCAATGGGAGGACAGGAGATGAATTTGAAGACGTGTTGGGATAGGACAGGAAGGAGGACAAATATAAGGTAATAAGAGGGCAGCGAGAAAAATGCAATACGATAATACATATAAAATTAAAATTATAAAAAAGTTAAGGAATGATAGGGTGTCTAGCAAAACGATTTCGTAAAATTCCCTGATCATAAAAGCCAAAAAAAGGGGGGGGGAATTCTAACATTCCCTGATAGAATGTTATTGACATTGATCAAATTTTTTCAGATTTTATGATTCCCTGACTGTTCCCGGTTACAAAATTTTTTGACAATTCCCGGTCGCTAGTCATCCTGTAAATAGTACCGCATAAAAAAGGTCACTAAAATAAAAGAGTACAGAAAGCCTACAAAAAAAAAAAGCGTACAGGGACGGACACAAAATGAACATAGAAGTAGAAAAATATGAAAGAACATTAAAAAAGAAGAAATAACTGAGAAAAGATAAAGAAAAAGAAAAGGGCCCAGAGAGCCTACGACAAATTAGGGAATAGCTGAAGTTGAAGAGGAATATGGGAAAGGTAATGAGGGAATGTTGCCTTTGCTAAGGTTAGTGCCATTAGGGGTGAGGGAATTAAATTTCCAAATAAGAAAAGACTCAAATTGCTTTCTTTACTTTTTGTTATGGAAGTTATACGAAGAATATAAAGGCTAATGACCCATAAAGAGTGGCCAGGGGAATTAAAGTGTTTAACGACAGGGGTGTCTCGTTTGATGATGCCGTGAGCAGGCCTTGTTCTTTAGATGGCGTTTCCCGTAGCCCACGAGAAAGACAGGCCGGGGCACTAAAAAGTCACATGACCAAAGTAGATCGATGATTGTTGAACTCCAAGATGGAAACAATAGCATTGCTAAGGATGTCGAACTTATGTCCGGCGAATCTGGAGCGTATGGTATTGCCCGTCTCTCCAACATACTGTTTCTGGCATACTTTGCAATGTAACAGGTAAATTAAGTTGTGAGAAGTGCAGATCAGGTTCTGGTTAATCTTGAAAGTAAAGGAGGAAGCACTGCTGGAAATGGAGATAGCAGGGTTAAGAAAATGGCAAACGCCACAATGCTTTGCATTGCAAGGAAAACATCCCTTAGTAGAAGTGTGTGGTTTGGTAATAGCAGCATGGACCAGAATGTCTTTAAAATTACATGTCCGTTTGAAAAAAACTTTTGGTGGCTCAGGTAGAATGGAGTGGAGAAGAGGAGAGTTGTCAATAATATGTTGATGTTTCCTTAGGACATTTTTAGTACTATTGAGGGTTGGATGATAAGGAAGAACTAATGTAGGTGTTGTCATGGCTGGAGAAGGTTTGGGATTGTTGTTAGAACGGGAATTACGATGTTTATAGATAGAAGCGCGTATGACAGATTTGGGGTAGCCTCTTGCTTTTAGGGAGTGGGTAAGGGCGTAAGCATGGAAGTCCTTGTCAGACCGATTAGTGCACATTCTATGGATGCGCGTTAACTGACCTAAAGGGATGTTATCCTTGCAATGGCGTGGATGGCAGCTGTCACAGTGTGAATACTGGTGTTGGTCAGTGGGCTTCTTATAGAGATTTGTAGACAATTTATTGTTAGTGATAGAGACATCCAAAAAAGAAACTGTCGTGATAGAATAATTGTGAGAAAACTTGAAGGGGTGGATGGAGTTAGAATGGGTGATAAAAGATAAGAGTGAGTCTTCATTGTGTGGCCAGATCAGGAAAACATCATCAATGCACTGATGGCTGTACATCACGCTAAGAAGCCCTTCAACCTATGTCTGTAGAAGGCCATGCACATGTGCTCAAACTTGTCACATGCATTGCATTCACAGTATTCGACTGTTCATCAAAATTTTTGATCTGCCACAATATACAGGGTGTTTTTGAATTAAGTACAGATTTTTTGGGAGATGATAGAAGAGGTCCTTGGAAGTATTTTTTGTCATATGAACATGGGGTCCCCGCAGCTCCGTTTACTTACAATACTGCATTGAACAATCAAATGACACCGGGATGCAGTATGCGTTGGTAGGCCTAGATTATTTTATTTTTAACAATTAACACAAGCAATCTACTGTATGACTTTTACAGTAATTGTTCGAAATGGCCGCCATTTACATATGGACTAATTGTATTTTACAAAGGGGTTGGATACCCATAGAATCTCCTTGACGAAGCTTGTCCTAAGACTTTTCAACAAACAAGCACGTGCACCTTGAAATTTCTTTGCAAACAATTACTTTAAAAGTTATTACAGTAGCTTGCTTGTGTTAATTGTTAAAAATAAAATAATCTAGGCCTACCAATGCACACTGCGTCCCGGTGTTATTTGATTGTTCAATGCAGTATTGTAAGTAAACGGAGCTGTGGGGACCCCATGTTCATATGACAAAAAATACTTCTAAGGACCTCTTCTATCATCTCCCAAAAAATCTGTACTCAATTCAAAAACACCCTGTATAATGTCATCTGAGAAAATATTTCTACAGACCAGAGAAGTTGTAATATTCTTTCTGGGACACCCTGCATTTTTTTTTTTTTCTTAAATAAGCGCTTAGTGACTTCTGATTTCATTTTTATGTTATGATCATGTATAATTTTGGAACGTAGATGCTTACTATTAAGGAAGTATAAATGTGTATAAATCTTTGTACATGGAACAGATTCTAGCATTCACTATAGTAAATGAAGCAAAAGAATTTTTTTCATTATACTTGAAGGTTTAAATTTTTTTTTTCTCGTACAAAAATGTACATGGATTCTAAGCATGAACATTTATGGAATTTACAAGGGTAAGTAAGTCACAAATGGATATAGAAATGAAACAAATAAGATTACCGATTTGAAAACTACTTTTATTTCTCCATATAATCTATCTGTATAATGAGGCACTTGTCCTATCATTTCATAAGCCCTTCAAAACCAGCAGCATAAACTTCTTTTGTCTGCTGTCTGAACCAGATGGTGAATTTCCTTTGTACAGCTTCATCACCGGGAAAGTGATTCTCATAGTCTTTTGGGATCACTAGAGCATATTGCTTACAACATTCCGTCAGCAAGAGTAAACTGTAAATGCCGACTCCTACTGTAATATTTTCACTAAACCTCATAATGTCATTTGACGGAAGCAACCAGAACTCCTCACCAAAGGTGTGTTGTTATTACACGATAATGCGTGAAGTTTTTGAGCATCCTCCATATAGCCCTTACCTTGCTCCAAGCGACTTCCATTTGTTCGGCTCCAAGCTGTACAAAGGTAATTCAGACAGCAGCCCAAATAATTTTATACTGGTGGTTTTGAAGGGCTTGTAAAATGATGGGACAAGTGCCTCAATGTACAGGAAGATTAAGTGGAGAAATAAAAGTAGCTTTCAAATCAGTATTCTTATTTGTTTCATTTCTGTGTCCTTTTGTGCTTAATTACTGACTTCCCTTCATAGGTTTCAAAAAGCTTGAGAATTAGAACTGTGTAGATTTATTAGGATTATGTTTTAATTTTAGTTTATAACATGAATGTAGGAAGATACCAAAAACTAAGATATGATTTGACAAAATAAATAGTCTTATATGAGTAGTGATTAAAAGAAATAAAAAAACTCTTTCACCACAACAAAAATTAAGGAAAAATACAACCTGAACCTGGAAGCGCTTTTTTGACAGCAAGGCTATCATCATTCAGCAGGGACCAAGGAGTACACTAGGGGGAACCGAGTGAACTGACTTGAAAGCGGAAAAACTGAGTTTATATAGCGAAAAGACCACGGTTTTAGGCCAATCAGAGAAATTACACCAGAAGGGACAAATTAATGATTGGGCAGTTGGGTCCAGCATTGGATTAATGCTGAGTCGCCAATGGGACCTGAGTCTGAATTTAGTAGTAAATTGTTATTGTTTTTTTCCAAACCCATGTAGTTTTCACCAAAAGCCAAGGCATTATCGCTGAGCCACGTTAAGCTATTAACTTTAGCTGCAACAATGTAAGTATTTCTACGTAATCTTAATTGGTAAAAAACTTTATGATTTTTTTTCTCTGCAAATTTTGAGAAGTGCGTCGAATGGCTTTGCATGAGAGCTTAATTTTAAGTAATCTGCTCAAACAATTTTTTTTTATCAAAATCGGTGAGTCCGAGTATGTGAAATCTCCTTGTGAGAGAGATTCTGTAGTCATATGAATATCTGTTGATAAGAGTTATTTCCACTGTGTTTATCATGGTTGCTGTTCTATGGATTTCAAAACTGCTTAGGGATTTATGAATTGCCCTATATTTTGGAAATGCCTGAAATATAATCTGTCATGTTAATTTTATTATGAATGAATTTTAATTTTTTGATGACCATATTTAACTGAATATAAAAAATTTAAATTCTAAAATGGGCCAAAGAATTTTTTAATTATTTGAAGGATTTTTTTTTTTTCTTTTTATCCTGAAATAAACAACAGTAAGCTTTTAGAACTATTTTTTTTTCATGTGTCTGCTTGAGTCTGTGATCATGTGCATGTAAATTCTTCTTAAACTAATATTCTTCAGGTTAGATGTGTATTAAGTTCAGAAAGTAAGTTCTGTTTGGCACTACAAAAAAGCAAGCACACACTAAAAAATATTATAAAAAAATCCGCATACCCTGAACTATTTTTCTACATTTCTCCACCACTTTGAAGGCACCTACTGGTATATAGTGGGGCACAAGTTCTTGTACCACTCTTCTTAAAACATTGCTGCCTGTGATATAAACCATGTAGTGATAGCTTCTTTTACCTCATCATCATTGTTGAACTTCTGGCCACCAAGGAACGACTTCAGATGCAAAAAGAAATGAAAATTGCTAAATAAAAGCGGCCTGAAGTTCAACAACAATGACGGGGTAAAAGAAGTTGTCACTACATGGTTGACATCACAAGTGGAAAATTTTTATGAAGAGGGATAAAAAACTCGGGCTCTGCTGTAATAAATATGCCTTCAAAATGGTGGGAGCTGTGTAGAAAATTAGTTCTAGGTATGGAGATTTTCTTGTAATAATTTTTTTTTCTGAGTGCATACTAGCCACCAAATGGAACTTACTTTCTTGACATACATCGTATTATTACAAAACTTCATGAATTGTTAGACCTATGTGCAACTTGAATTCAGTTGTTGGTTCAACAAGCAGCCACCTTATAAGCAAATTTACGACTGGCATACACATTTTTTTTAGAGAATTTGTTTAAGGACGACCTGTGTTTTTCTGTTTGCACATGTAACTATCTTCTTAAAACTATTTTTTAATTATTTTAACAATTAACATTTATACTAATTTTTTATTCATTTTTAATTATTAACAAACAAAAGATAAAGGGAGAAGAGTTCCTGATAGTGCCTAAATAAAAAATAAATAAAAAGAAAAAATTCAAAAATTACCTTAAAACATCCATAGAAGATCATAGTGTAATACAAATTTCACAACTTTGACATGCCTAAAGTAACCATTTGCACAATATACAGGATGGTTCATGAGTCACTCCAGAGTTTTGGAAGTCAATAAAACAGTAACCTGATAGACATAGCAGAAACACTCATGTAAATGGATAGTCTCTCTCTAAGTTTTGTATATACCTTTTGTATCCACCTTTGGTAATGTGGCAGACATCGATCCTGTATTCAAGTTCCTGTCACACGCATTCCAACATCTGATAGTGACCGCATGAGTGATCCTCTCTCGCAGCTGAGTTAAATTATGTGGCAAAGGGGGCATGAACACATGATCTTCGATGTAACCCCATAAAATAATAAAGACATGGAGTTAGGTCAGGTGACTGTGGAGGCCATGGAAGAAGGAAAATCGTCTCATTATGACTGTTCTCTAGTGGCTAAAAATCTACAAGTAAACCAAGGTGCCTTGTATGAACGCAAGCTTACAGAGATTCTCTATCTGCTGATATGAGCATCTCTACTAGGTTTGTCATGGATACTGTTCTATTTACTTCCGAAACCCCATAGGGACTTATGAATCATCCTGTCTATTCAGATGTTCACCAATTCAAGTAAATATATGATGAAAAGAAAGACAATAAAAAAACTTTTTAATCTCATCTTTATCAAAGTACATACTGCCACTTTTATGACAATGTACTTTAATAAAAGTTAGATTAAAGCCTAAATGTATTTGGTCAATTTCATAATGTATTGTTAAGTCTCTGGCAACTCTATTTTCACTAATATGCACATGTATTAGAAGGAATTGTCAGTGTTTCTCCATTTCTTGACGGAATTTTTCATTCTGTGTAAATTTAACAAAGAATAATTGTTTTCTATTAATAAAATGCATTTTTGTATGAATATACCCTTTTTTTTTTATTTTTTTATTTATTTAAGTGTAATTTGCTTGTAAGAATCCTTTCATTACCATTGCATGCACTTGCATGAACTTTTTTTCTTTTTCTTTCTTTTTTCCATGAATGCTTCAGGGGAAAAAATTTATTGGCGATTTGTTGCCAAGTGGAAAGATTCGATGGCAAGAAACACGGCAAATTTTCAATTCTCCGAGTGCATGGGCCATTCACTGTAAGAAATTGATAAATCCTGCGAAAAAATCTGGATGCGGTTGGGCTTCGGTGAGATTTTTTATAGTTACAGTTCAATTTGTAATCAAGGAGGCATTGAAAAATGTATTGCCAATTTTATACTTAATATAAGTTTATAAAGAATTGTTTAACAAGAAAAGTGATGCATACATTTAGAGTTTAATAATTTTATTGTAGCCTATTAGTTAACATGAAATTATCTTTTTTTTCCCGATCTTTCAAATTACTGTAATATAGAAGTACATAAATTATCATTTTAATAAAAATTGGATAGTAATGTAGAGTATTTATAGCATTAAAATTGCTACAGAGGGTTGAGGCAGATAAGGAATGATGACTTAGCATCTAATTTTAAGAGCATTTGCTTTGCCAATCTACGATATGGCTTCGCATCACAGCATCTATTGCAGGAGAGTGGGGATTAGATGTTCGTGAGGAATTCCATGCCATACAAACTTACAGAGTCCTCCTACACTTTTCAATTGTTGTCTTTCATTTCTTTATTTCAGCAATCCATAACCACAAAAAAAACCATAGACGAGGATCATCTGTTTTTACAGAAGCCGAAGAGAAGGGGGTTATACGATTTCTGGTTTCACTTTGTTTCCAATTCATAGCAGGCCTCTGAAAACATGTGGCTGGAAACTTTGCTATATGGTTCTGCATATCCAAGCCTCCATAAAACATTAAAATTTCTTCATTGAAAATAGGATCTGTAAGGTCTCTTGAAAGGAGTTTTTATCTTGGCCTTCTTTCAACTATTTTTGATTGTCAACTATATTTAACCACTGTCACAAAACCATTCCCAAACTTTTTTTTTTTTTTTATTTTGCACTGGCACAAAAACTGTGACTGGCCCTTACAGAGAGTCACTTCTCCTTAACTTAGCCGATTTTGGGTGATTGTCACTTCACGTGAAGCCCCTTCTCTACAACCAATAATGTTCAGTGTGTTTCCCCTGATTCCTGGCAATAGCCTGGCAGCATAATTTCCATGCTAGCAGACTTCTTTGCGGGACTGCGACAGGAATTTCATTCCATACCTCCTTGCACACTTTCCAAAGTCCAGCAATGGTTTTGGGATGACTCTTTCCGAGACCTGTTGAGAAGGCCAAACCACAAAAATCTGTGGGGGGACACATCAAGTGACTTGACAGGGATAGTAGGGAAGGGTATTGCATGAATGCTGGTCTCTTCTTCCATTTGTGCCATGAAATTCTGTGTTGAGCATGCAGTGTGGCTAGACGTCTTATCTTGATGAACACAAGTTTGTTGCTCTCCTCCATACAAAGTTGGATCACCTTTGTATAAAGAGGTTTCAAAATGTTCTCCTGGTAGTAATATGTATTACCTTAGCGTTTTTCTCCATCCAATGAAATTGCAACCATCCTTTTGAGCAGTACCTGCCACCTCCATGAAGCCTTTCAGAAAACTTTCACGGCATTTGCACACCCAATCAGTCCAGCCTTTCGCATCTGCTAGACAGTAGGCAATTGCGTGAACCTTACTGCAATCTGTGAGGTAAACCCCATGCTTCAATCAATGTGAGAACAAACCGCCATTCCTCGCCTGCAAGGTAGCCTTCCTAGAGTTTGTGGGCATTGATTTTGCTTTCATGGATGTTGCGTTCATTAAGAGCATGAACCCTGGCTTTATGGAACTTGCGCAGGCCTAAGTTGCATTTAATTATGCAGTTTACTGTCGACGCAGATGTTCCTGACTTCTGAGCCATGACCTTCTTTGTCGGAGGGTTTTCCTGTGCTACCATCTTCCTGGTTACACATTAGCTCATTTGTTCATCGGAAAGTCTATGTAGATAGCTTTCTCATAAATGTTTAGTTGGACACATTGTTTTTTGGACATGTGAATCTGCAACAGGTGGAGCTGCTTATTTTATAACGTAGGGAAAGGGAATGAAACTTGTCTGATTATCTTCCTCAGCCCAATGTATCTACAATACAGTGTAACAATTGCACTGGTGTCCATAAATTAAGAGATTTGCTGAATGGAACCCTTTCACACATCTGATTAGCATCAAACTTGATATGGCTATTTTATAGATCATGTCAACACAATTCAATCACTAAACACAAGGGTGGCCTCACTTCTGCCGGACAGAACAACATAGAAGTTCATGGACAACCCTTTGTAAATTTAGTACACTGGGTAATCCCCTGCACAGTGACACACAGCACGAAGTGCTGACATTCAAAACCAGGGTATCTAACAATGGTTGGGGGATGGCCTCCCATTCCAGGACTAATGATGCTCACAGGTCCTGCAGTGTTCAGGGAGATGGTACTTGTACCACTTGATGAGTTTATGTTCAGGGATTGTGCTTGCCAATTCATGCACTGGATGTTATCATTTTGCACGTAGTCATCCATTATGCCAGCCATATCTGGACGGGGATTATCATCCATGTAGAGGAAACCTGGATCTACCTCATACCTGAAGAGATTAACATGTCGCAGAACATTATTCTGATGCACCTGGCCAGTTATGGTCCCTGTGTCGAAGACTTGTAGTGGTGTATGGGAACCCATCATTATGTCCACCCACATCACACTGCCACTGCCTTAATGGTTATGTTCAACAATGTTAGTGGGGCTGAACTATGTCCCACGTTCTCTGCAGATGTGAACACGTTGGGAATCAGTGTCTACGGTGTCCCTGGGTCAATGGGATGCACTTCAATCGTCGAGCATACAGGTTAACTGTGTGGAGTCGCCTGTATACCATTGCTGACAGCTCTCGGACAACGTCCTTGGTTGTGATTTGCCTCTTCCTACAGGCAGATAGAGCAAGGTAGTAGTTTTATCTGGACGTGGTGACTCTTGGACGATCCTAATGATCTGCGGATGTTTCCATCCTCTCGGAACCTTACCCAGAGTCTTATAAAGATGCTAATTGGCACATTCAGTGCCGAGATGCTTCAACCTGGGACTGGCCTGCTTCCAGTTGCCTAACTACTCGTCTTCTCTTTTCACTCTGATGAACCATTAGCAACAATTATCGAATGCTCAATTGCCAATGAAAGTTAAAAGCACATTCTTTAGGGAATGTACAATATGACCTGTGTCACAAGATCAATGAGGTAAATGTGTTCCGTCACCAGTGGTGGTTCATCTTGATATTTAATGATGGAATGTGGTTTACAGGACCTATAGAATAGCGTTACCAAGTTTAGTGCTGATCGGATGTGTGGAAGGGTCTCGTACTGCAAATCCCTTACCGTATTTATTCTGCTATAATGCGAAAAATTTTAGCCTAAAAAAGCACCTAAATTTGTGGGACCGTATTATACAAGAGTATAATATTAGCGCTGCAACGACGGGGGGTCAACAAATGAACTTCAGGCTGATGAAGTTCAAATGAAGCTAGCATATAATATGCATCACAGTACATTAATATACAGTATATACAATGTACAGTTCATTATACAGCAAGGTAATTGACTTATTATTTTAATTTTCCGTTGCCAAAGGCTAAGAAAATAACTTCAAAACTGCGTCGATCTTATAATTTTCCCACCTAAATTTTATTAAATTAATATCTATTTGTTATTGTTAACAGTAACCACTTACAAAAACCTTTGGATATTTGTAAATATCACTAAATAAAATAGGGAAAGTAACTTAGAAGTTAGAAACACTGCTCACTTCGCATGCTGCCATTTCGAATAAATTAACGAACATCTAAACAGAAGGAAAGCCTGTGCCCAGAAAATTCATACATTGTTACATCATAAAAAGGTACTGTTAATCGTATTTCTACCAATAATAACCCCTAAATTATGACTACCTATGGCCATGTAACAATGTATAAATTTTCAGGACATAGGCTTTCTTGCTAGGAAGTGTTGTCAGAGACTATCAATAAGCCATTCTCCCTCTTCCCTGCAATGGAACTTTATAAACGTTTTTCACTTTTCTGTAATGAACTCATGATGTTGTCCACTTTTTATGACCTGAAAAGCAGTGACTGGTAATAGAAATAGTAAAATAAAGAGGTTTTTCCCCCGTTTCTTCTTTCTTTTTCTGTATATTCTTGTCTATTTTATTTCTCGTGACAAGTCAAAAATGGGGACCACATTATACAAGAGGATAAAATTTTTACTATTTTTTTGGGCTCTAAAAATGGAATCACATTATACAAGATGCGCATTATAGTAGAATAAATATGGTAATTTATGGACATTTGTGTATTTATCCAAAGATAATATTTATCAAATCCAAATTATTTTCCAAAATACATCTGTCTTCTAAGAGAAGAATGATTGAACTAATCTAAGATGTTTGGCACAGCACAACTTGGAGGATTATTTCTTAAGGTTAAAATAAGACAAAAATGTTCATGGAAGTTTTTTAATAGACTGCATACGTTTTGAGAAAAATTATTTTGAAATGCGATGATATTGTATGCAATAGTGCGGTTGTGAAAACTCACATCAGTGCACTTATTTCTTATCATATCTGAAGCTTCTGCAGGTGAGTTTTAAACAAGGAGAAGCAACATATATATATATATATATTGATTGCACAAAATTGGTTCTTTTGAATGGTACTAAGTACTGTTCTGTATCTATTTACAGTAACTCTTCAAAATGTCCACCATGAACTTCAATGCAGTTAGCTATGCGGTTTACCATCGACATCCTTAGGCACTCAAAAATACAAGGCGTTGCTCTGATTTGCTGACAGCCCACTTTGATACGTTGGCGTAGAGCACTGCATCATTAACTGATGTGGAATAAACTATTCAGGGTTCGTACGGTGCTTAAAAATCTTAAAAAGTGCTTATTTTTGAAACCAAGTGCTTAAAATATATTTTAATAAACCGCTTCTTACTGAGAAACGTAAAGCAAAACCAATGCCCATGGCTTCATATTATTTTTGCCATATTCTAATCCTTCCATAAACATGATGCTGCAGGAACCTCGATTCGTCTGACCAGGCAACCTTTTTCCAATCCTCAATGATCCATCCTTGTGCTGCTATGCCCACAGGAGGCACGCTTTCTTCTCTGACAGCATTGGTATCCGAGATGGTCTTTGGCTTTGGTAACCCATTCGAGCTAAGGTGCGACTAGTTGTCCGTTCTGATATTGTCTTCTGGCTACCTGAGTTGTAATGAGCAGTAATTTGTGCGATTGTTGACTTTCTGGTTTCGCACACAAGTCTTCACGTTCTCCTGTGGCCACTTTCATCAACAAGGGTTTTCCGTCCACAGGAGTCACAGTGGCCACATATTTTTTGCTCTTTGACCCATTCTTGATAAACCCTTCTGTGGTACGTGAAAAGTTCAGGAGAGTCGCAATTTCTGAAATGTTCATTCCAGCCCGTCTTGCACCTACCGTCAGTCAGATCACTGGTTTCCCTGTTTTTGCTATGGGTTCACGCTTAAATGAAAAGTGCCTTTATGGTATTTATACCGTGATTTGTGATAATGTGACATGCAAATCAGGCAGTCACTTAATTTGCTTATTTTGTGAGGTGTACCTATTAAAGTGGCAGTTCGGTTTTGAAGAAAAACATGAATTTAAAAATTCATGCATCTTTTTTCTGAAGCAAAGTCTGGGAACTTTTTGAACTTGCCTCATATAAGTAAATGTGATATAAAATGTTTTAAATTTTTCTTGTCTTTCTCTTTTTATTTTAAACTTTGCCTATTGCGCCAGACTTGCCTGATAATACATAATTGCACTAGAGGTGCTTAACATTTTTTTGGGGGGTGCTTATTTTTTTTCATGAGGAAAGTGTATGAACCCTGCTATTGATTTTAAGTCACTCTGAAGATAAAAATCAAGTAGATTGAGGTCTGGGAAACGAGGAGGCCTATCCTTTTATGACAATAGTTAGATTTCAAATAATTTTGAGTTGTATGACTAAAATGGGCGGGAGTGCATCGTACATGAACCACTGATGACATTTCAAAGTTATTTTTCTCAAAACTTAAGCTATCTATTAAAAACTTCCAAGAACATTTTCGTTTAAAAACTTCCTTCAAGTAGCACCCAACATTTAATTTACACTCTGTATTATTCCAAGATTAATTTACTGGTATAATGATGACATCAGGTATTGATATGTATACAGGGTGTTTCAAACAAAAAGATCAAAATTTTGTTAATGGTTTGAGACACCTTGGTAAAGGCATTGATATAACTTTTAGTAAGATTGGTAGATAAATGTCCAGTATTGATAAGGATAAAAATAGCAGGTAAACTTCAACCCTGAAATAGAGAGCTTGGGAGGAAGGTAGTGAAGTGGCATTGTATAGGCTTTCCATTTTTTGAATCTGCCAGATCCTAGCTTTGTATCTTGTTGAGGGCTTGAAAACATATCCCAAAGGAAAAAGTCTGCTGTTGTTATATCCAGCGATCGTGGTGGCCAAAAGCCCCTTTGAAATTAATTTTTTGTTGAAGAAGGGCTCAATTTTACTCATGCTCCTTCCCGATGTGTGATATGTTTGCTAAGGTTGTTGGAATAATCTTCTGTTAACTCAGTGATGATCCAGTTGGTTCACGAACTGTTTGAAAATGTTCAAGTACACATTGATATTCACGGTGGTGTCAAAGAAAATGGCTATCTGGCACTTACCTCCTCAGTTGACTGTGGCATCTTGACATGTTCAAAGCTGTATATACAGAGGATTACTGCAATCTAGAAAGAATTTACAACAGAATATTTGAAGCCTCTTTTGAGTGAATCACTCTGTATTTCTAAGGCCCGCCGCAAATAAAAAATTAGGAGCGACTTGGTCACTAGCGACAGCTTGTCGCTCATTGCTGCCTGCAGTGGGGGAGGTTCGTCAAGGTCACACTGTTGACGTCAGTTGTCGCTCTTTGTCGCTTGTCGCCAGCTCTTTCCGGCCGCAAATAAAAGAGTGTCGCCGGCTCATCCGTCTTCTCTCCTATGGTATATACATAATGATAACTATTTAAATAAATAAATGCGGTAGTGAAATATTCATGCCTTTGATCCTGTGAACTGATGTTAGTAATGGTTTAATTATTTTCAACTAATGTTTTTATTTATATCTCATTTTTTAAATCATAATTAATAACTAATTCAGAAAACAAAACAGGTGCAGACTATACAAAAAAAATTTTTTGCTTAGAAAATATAAGGTAACATCCAAAATTTAATTATGAAAGTATTGAAACCAAATATTGTGCCTTTCATTAATTTTATGAATAAATTATAATGTAATTTAGGTATTATCTTAAGTTCTTTCATATTTAAGTATTTTTGTAGCGTGGTTTTAATATTTTTTTATAGTGTTGTTTAAATAATAATAATAAATCTGTATTTTACGATACCCCTGCAAATAAGATGAATTTTACGAACGTTTAGCTTCTCAGGCTAATGTAAGATGAATCATATATACTATTACATGAATTTATTTGTTCATAATAATATCAGTTATATCATATAATGTTTTAAACATCACTGGATATGAAACATTAACAAAAAATTAACATAAAATCAAGGAATATTTAGAATTTCTTTATTATAAAAAAATATTAAAACAACACTACAAAAATATTTGAATATAAAAGTACTTAATAAATAATTAGATAATAAAGATATATATATATAAATAAAATCGGTGAATTAAATAACTGTTTCGAAATAAAAATTAACTGAAATTTAACACTAATAATAATAATAATAATAATAATAATAATAATAATAATAATAATGTAACAACAAAAGGGAAGATCCCTTCAGATGGAACCTGAAGGAAAAGCCCTGTGTTGCCCCCTACAGGCCAAAGCCCAAAACAGGGTTGATGAATGAAACATATAAAAAGAGAAAAAAAAAGGAAAAAAGAAACAACACCATTGGCTAATAAAGCCAAGTCTATCAGAAAAAACAAAACAGTGAAAACAAAGATAGAATCAATAAATAAATGATTAGACAATACAATATAAAATTATTATAAGTACAAATATGTAAACATAAAAAAAAAAAACTAAAAAAAAAAAAAACTTATGAAAATAAGTACAAATGCAAACTATTGGCAGCAGCCAAGTTTATGTCTTTAAAATGGTTAAAATAATTCTGAATTAATTTATTCACCGAGTTAATACGCGCAATATGTGATCTCCATCTAAAAACAGAATCAATTAATAGCCCCTACGGGACATCCTAAGGGATTGAAAATTAAAATCAGGTAACAGAACTGGCACAGTGATTCTGCTATGCCAAATATTAAGCAAGATGTTAAACAAACAAATACTAACTATGCGATTTATATTAAATTCAACCAGCTTATAAGTAAAAAGATTCAAGGATTTTAGAGGATTAATTAAGAAATTATTAAAGCTACGCTATTTGCGTTGGATTTTATGCAAAATTTGGATATTACCTCCAAACCATATCCAAACGCAATAAGTGAATTTAGGAATCACAAACGCTTTAAACAATATACGAAAAGTTTTAATATCCGAAAAAAAAAGTATGGATCTCTTAATCATCCCAATACGACGAGACATATCCAAATAAATGGCATTCATATGAGGCCCAAAAGAACAATTGTCAGCTAAAATCACTCCAAGATCCCTTAATAAAGTAGTTCTTTTAAGAGAACATTGATGAACTTGGTACTTAAACAAAAAAGGCGCTGTTGCCCGATTTAAAAGAGACCACATAAGATTTTTGAGGATTTAACAAAAGACCATTATCTTTAGCCCGTTGATAAACTCTTAACAGAGCATCCTGAAGACCAATAATAATAATAATAATGGAGTGTCATTAATTATAAAATGGCAAAATGGAACAACAAAGTGTCAAAAAGTTTCTGCATAATTATTCTTAACAATATCTATCATTTCTCTGTCATCCACTGTATTTTTTCACTGGTTTTCCCTAAGGAGGAATTAGATGTTTTGATTGGCTATCGACGATGTTGTCGCTGGTCGCTTCCAATTAAATTCAGCTCAACAGAGGCGACGTCGCCTGAAAACCAGTTTTTTCCGTCACGCGCGACCAAGGGCAAAAATGAGGTCGCGCTCGGGCGACACGGAGCGACGCCAACACATGACCCATGTCACGCACGACAAAGCGTATTTGCGGCGGGTCTAATTCAGCAACCAATTGTTCAAACAACAGTATCTGGCATTCTGATAGGTTCCTCAAGTGGTGTATTTTCTCAGAATTCTTTGTATACCACGATGATTCTTAGACCATGTCTACTATAGAATTTGTTGAAAGTACAGTATATTATGTTGATGACTTTGCTGATCACAGGAATTCATTCAATCACTGCAACTCTGAATTTCACTTATTAGCCAGAACTTAAAAAAAGAAACGTTAACTGTAACTATATAAATAATTTACAATCATTTTTTAATTTCATTGCACTCGTAGGTAAAGTTTAAAGGGAAGAAGCTAGATTTTTACAAAACTGCTTGGTTTCAGAAGCATAGGCCATTAGTGGTTAGTTGGAAGCAAAATAGCATTATGTTTTAACCTTTATTTTTATACGTTTATTTTTATTTGGTCACTTAATAATGTTGAATTTCATTTAGCCTTTGATATTTATATGCAAATTTTACAGAGCCCGGAGAAATCAGAATCAAGTGGCGAGGTTGATCTCAGTGAAATGAACACCAGCCATTCTTCTCCAAAAAAAGAAAGGTATTTGTAGTGGTAAATCAAATTTTAATAGAAAAAGTTTAAATTCAAATTGACATTGCTTTGTTTCTCATATATGAATGTGTTTAATTTGGAATTGTGGGGGATAAAGTGAAGTTAAAGATACACCAAAAGGCACTGAGAGTGGAGAAAAATTTAAGACTCCAGCTGTCAAGCGACCAGTTGTTCTGCACAATTCACTGGGAGTCAGATCTTTAGATAAGTAAGTTCATCTGTTGAACTTATGTTTGGTTCTTACTATCCTTTTATAGTAGAATTTTAACAATTCCCTCAGTTCTCCTCAGGATTCTAGAATTTTGCCCCTAAAAACCTTGATTTTGAATAAACATAGCTCACTTTTCCTATGCAATCTGTATATAAAGATATGAGAGGGCTTCACCAAAGCAACAAAGTTGACAAATTTGAGAATCTCTTGCTAGTTAACTCTTGAGAGTAAGTCTCGGGAAGCTGTTCATTTGAGATTAAGTTCCCGAGAACTTTACTCAAGCAAGAATAATCTTATACAGAATGCTTCTTCCTGTGATATCCACTCCCCTAAACATGGTAGCTTGCATTCCTACTTATTACAATTGTCCGTTTTAAAACCCCAACATAAGTATTTTTGGCTGATCTTGTGATATTTTGCTTGCATAGGACCTGTTTCACTAACAGTGGAAATGTGTCCTAATATTGTGTGTAATAGGTTATTGTTTTTAGCAGTTATCAGGAAATATCGGAAAGTAAATCCAGTTATTTTTTTAACGGAGGAAATATAATTGCTGTATAAAAGTTAACATAACCAAAAACAATTGTTCCTGTGTACTGCACTACATGCTACCAGTCATTTTACACATGGCTGTCGCTATCAAATTGTCTACAGTGAAAGGACTGCGAGCTGTTAAAAGGTTTCTTCTCACAAAAGGTAAGAAACTCCTGGAAATTCATGGGGAAATGTCTGGAATATTCCAATCGTGAGAATGGTGTAAAATGTTTCGGGAAGGAAGAGTTAGCCTTGCCGATAAACAGCGTTCTGGATGGCCTGTGTCAGCAGCAACATCACCCATTATCGAGTACATTAACAGCACAATCAGAGAAAACCATTGCATTTCCTTGAAAGAAGTGAGTGAAACATTTCACATATCCTATTGATCTGCATGGGATATGGTGGATGAGAAGCTTGGATACTGCAAAATCTGTTCAAATTGGATTTCAAGAAGTCTGACACCAGAACAGACCAGCAACAGAATGGTGTGCAGTCTACAACATCTGCAGCAGTATAACCAGGAGGAAAATGCGTTTCTGAATGGCAGTGTCACAGGGGATGAGTCCTGAGTCTTGTACCGGGTGATTCAGTCAATTTCTGACCATTTCACTCGAATGACGTGCATTAGGGATAAACAATTGAAGAATATGAGTGCTATATCGAATTTCTAAATAGTTGGAGTTTGTATTGTTGCAACGGCGCTGCATGAAAATCGTATTGTTGAAAAATGGCGCCCGCTTTATCAACAGAGCAGAAATGCAAGGTTGTCGAATGATATTTCGAGACAAAATCACCTGTAACCGTGCAAAGAAAGTTCCGGAAGGAGTATAAGTGTCGAGACGCACCAGGCAGGCAAGCAATCATGGATTTTGTCAAGCAATTTCGTGCCACTGGATGTGGTAATGGCAAGAAAAAAAGGCGGGAGCAAAGCTCGTGTTCGAACGGCCGAAGTTGTCGAAAATGTTTGCACAAGGTTGGTCGATTCCCCTACCAAAAAATCTTTTCGCCGCCTATCCATTGAAGAAGGGCTGTTGTATACCACGACGTGGCGAATTTTGAGAAAGGATTTACACCTGTTCCCATATAAAATCCATGAAGAGATCTCTGGGTGGTCAGAGGTTTGAGACTGATTAGGAAGTAGAATCTACTGTATGCCATTGGCTATATTCACAAGCGACAGAGTTCTATGAGCGGGATATTCTGAAATTGTTGCAGCAATGGGATAAATACTCAAATTGTCAACTGCATATGTGGAAAAGTAGATAAAGACATGTAGTTTCAGCTACAGTTAGTTGTTTACGTGTATGTTTTAAAATTTTCTTTGGAAAAATTAAATGGCATTACTTTCTGATATCTCCTCATATTTTATTAAAAATATTTTATAACAATAAGGTTTGTTATTAAAGAGTTTTTCATAGGCTTGGATCCAATTGGCAAATGCCTTCACAAACCTCACCTACTTCCATATGATTTATAGTACAGACTGAAAAACAGATGTGAGACCCCTCAACACTTCTGCACATGGCAGAAATAGCCTGTCCTTACATATTTTTCAAACCTGTTTATCTGTTTGGTTTACGGGGCAGCAGCCGTCTGGAGGATCTCCAATGCTCGCAATCTTCTGCGCATCTCGGATCAGATTTCATAATTACCTGCACCTTTGCTAGTCTTCAGCGATTTAATCACCCATCTGACTTCTGCTTCAGTTATGCAATTGTGACTATTCTCTGCTCCAAGACACACATCATGTGCTTCATTTGTTTCTGTTACTGGGTTAAGATGATGTTCAAAATACTCCTTTCACCTGTGCAATACACTCTCCTTCCTTTTCAGATGCCTCCCATCTGAACTCTTAATAGTTTTTGATGAAAGAAATTTTTTTTCCATGACTACAGTGATCGATAGTACAGGGCGATTTGAAAGTCCCCGAACTGCAATTTTAAGACATATTTACTTGCAAAACCATAAAAGATATCCAAATATTGCTACTTGTGACAGTTGTGTGTGATCTCACAACGTGAGAGCACTACATGATAAGACGCTTGTGTGGGTGCGGGCGAATAGCGACGTTATATCAGTCATAGTTCTCATGCAAAAAGAGAATCCACCTTCATCCAGTAAAACTCTTGGGCTTAAAATCTCAAAACTTAGCAGTAAGCAATGCATTTTTCGGATCCAAAGAATGAAGCTCTTGCAATACTTGTATTCTGTACGGCATAGCTTTAGATGTTTAGTAGCCTTCTGCCAGGCTGAATACAAGGCCTTTGAGACAGTCGCTGAAGTGACTTCCATGGAAGAGTGCTGCAGAGAAGCTTGCATTTTCTCCAAGCACTTTTAGGCTTGTCATACACTGCCTGTCTCTTAAAACAGGCATACAATATCATGCACACTTGTTTCCCCTGGTAGAGTATAGGAGCATCAGAAAACTTCCTCTGAAAGCGCTGAATGCAACATTGATACGTTTTTTCCCCAAAATAAACTTCTAAGAATGTGAGTCTGATCTTGCGTGAGAACCATGACCGATTGAACATCTCTGTTCGCCTCACAACCATAGTGTCAGGTGGTGCTCTCACTTTGCGCAGCGCATTCCTACGGTCACACACAACCACCACAAGCAGCAATACTCTGATATCTTTTATGGTTTTGCACTAAATGCGTCTTAAACTTGGAGTTTGGGGACTTCGAATCTCCCTGCATAAATCATTTGGAGAAACAGGGTCAATAGTATTTATTGACAGTGTACATCCAAAATGGCAAAATAGCAATACTTGGAAGCTGAAACAGAATAACTATAGCAAAAGACCATAAGACAAGTATTTCATGAAAAGGAGTTGTGATAAAATCACTCAGCCCATATTCGTTTCTTTTCATCAACATGAATAGATTCTAGTTGTCGCCTGGCCAAGTAGGGGTCTCGCAACTGTGGTTGAACTGTAGAGGTGTGTTTTTTTTTAATTTTGTTTTACATAGTGTGCATGGTAAGCCCCTATCTGTTTTAAATGAATTTCTGTCATTTCTAAAAAGTATGAACTTTATTTTCCTTTTAATTGAGTAATTCCAGGATAACCATTATTTAAAAAAATCTTTCCATATTAAGTGCACGAGGCTTGGCTGATAAATTTGAATGGAATAAGATAAAAACTGAATAAAAGTACAATTCTTTAGCTACAACATGCAGTATTTATTTTACAATGTAATTCCTGTTTACACTGATGCACTTTTCCCAACATTTGACAAGTTTTTGCATTTCGTCACAGAAGAATTCTGGCAGTCTTTCTCAGATCCAAATGGCCACAGCTCCCTTCATCTCATTATCGGTGGTGTAGTGATTATCTTTGAGAGCCCTCTTGAGATGAGGGAAGAAGTGGAAGTCACACGGAACCAAATCCAGAGAGTGTCGGATGCGAAAGAGGCTCAAACTTCAGCTTGCAAAGAGCCTCTATGGTGGTGTGCGATGTGTGAGGTCACGCATTGTTATGTTGCAAGATTATGAGATTGGTAGTCTTTAGAATGAGACATACTCATCTTCTGAGGCATGTGGTCACTGTCATGCCATGTTCCAGATACTCGGTCACATAAGCATGTTTGGCATCCCAAAATACCGTCAAAAGGAAATTCATTGCCGAGGGTTGCGTTTTAAACTTTTTGGGTTTTGACAACGCGCGACGACATGCTTTGCCTTTTTTCTTTCGGGTCATAATCATGTACCCAACTCTCGTCCCTGGTCACAGTATTGAAAAGGAAGCAGTTTCCTTCATAGCGATAGCACTGAAGAAATTGTTCGCAACATTCGACACGAATCTGCTTGTATTGGTCTGTCATTTTGCATGGTACCCATCATATACACATTTTACAATAAACCAATTGCTCAATAATTTGGCCTACTTGTTCTTTAGATATGCCTAACTGAATAGTGATGCGTTGCTGGGTGATTCGCCAGTCACTTTGAATCAAGTCGTCCAGCTGCGTTTGATGTTTCTTGTCAGTCACACAAACTGGTTGTCCGCTGCGAGGTGCGTCCTCAATTATCGCTTTACCAGCTTCACATTTGAGAAATTTCAACACCCACTTATTCACAGTACTCATGCCAATAGTTTCACTACCGTAAATCACTTTTAAATGATGAAAAATTTCTGTAAGATTCACATTTTTGGCTGTTAAAAATTGGATCATTGTGCGCTGCTTGAACCGTGTTGACATATTGACTGTACTTGATTCCATTTTTATTATTACTGAACACGAACCAGTAAACGGACTTCAACGTATTTTCGCAGGTTTATAGAAAGGTATTCTAGCTATCATGTGCCACCAGGCACTACATGTTAGCGTATAGTGCTAGTGTGCAAAATTTTTCAGCTGAGCCTTGTTAATTTACATTCCATAAGTAGTGCCCATGTCATGTGAATAGGTACATTCTCCAGAAGGTGTTGGTTGTGATATGATTGATTGGTTGATTGACATTTGGAATTATCTAAAACATTTTATTACATTTAATTATATTTGATTTTTTATATTTTTATTGTAGTGATCCCAATACTCTTGTAGAATGTACACCTTTTAGTACCTTAGGGAAAATTCAGCCATTCACTGTGACATTATCAACCAATTGTGTTTTTCTCATGGTAAGAAATTCAAATAAAAAATTTATTTTCAAGTTGAGAAAATAGTTTTGAAAGAAATCTATTATATAATAAAGGATTTTCACTGCCACTTGACAACCAGTGAAGTTGTTGGATATTTAGCTGGGACCTGGGATATTGTATCACACAGTAAGTCATTTATTATTATTTGTTATAAGGCTAACATGATGATAAATTTTTAAAGCACATTTTAGCTATTAATAATGCAGGAGATTAAAGTACTGTTTGTCTTGAAATAATGAGCCAGGGGTGAGCTCATTGTTAACATGTGATTTGAAGAAGAAATATCCCTTTATTTTACAGATTTGTTATAAAAGGAATTGGATCAGGAACTAAATAGCCAATTTTCTTTTATACATGGAATGGCCAGATAATTAGGACCATCTGATGTTTGAAGGCAAATTAGCTTTGGTTTCGCACTGAAGTTGCTAGAGGGCCAGACCATTATAAATAAGGAAGCAGGTTGTTTACCAAGATCATAAAGTGATTTGTTTCTGAAAATATGGGTAAACAACATGATTTAATAGCCTTTAAACGTGGGATGATTGTTGGCACTTGGAGCCATAGAGCGACTATCAGCAAAACAGCTGTATTCCTTAAATGTTTAAGAGCACCTGCTGTTAAAGTGTTTAAAAACTGGACTGTAAGCTGGAAAACTTTGTCTGAACGTGCGATTTGTGACCATCAATGTTCGGGCAGAATGGAGAGTGGCAAGACTGGTACGAGATAACAGAAAGGCAACAGTGCATCAAATTATTGCAGATCTTAATCAAGGATCCTCTCAAATGACCTCTGAATGCTCTGTTCACTATACACAGCATCATATGGGATATGAAAGCTGAAGGTCTGTTCGAACACCTTTGCTGTCTGCAGTTAATAAGACGAAACTTCTCCAATTCGCACGGGAACACAATGATTGGACAGTAGAGCATTGGAAAAAAGTCATGTGGTCCGATGAATCACATTTCCAGTTGCATCGTGCAGATGGCAGAGTGAGAATTTGGCAGAAACTGCATGAAAGCATGGACCCCACATGCATGAGTACAACCCTTCAAACTGGTGGGGGTACTGTTTTGGTTTGGGGCATGTTTTCCAGGCATGATTAATCCATGTGGAACAACATCTGGATTTACAGTCAGTGGTAGGTCCAATTTGATCAGAGGACCCAAATCCTGTCAAGTAAAAATGCCCCACACAATGATGGAGCCACCACCAGCTTGTGCACAGTGCCTTCCTGACAGCTTGGGTCCATGGCCTCATGAGGTCTGCTGCATCTACATGAACTCCACCATCAGCTTGCACCAATTTGAATTGTGATTCATTGGACAAGCTATGTGTATCCAGTCATCTAAGGTCCAATAAATATGTTCAACGAGCCCAGGCAAGGCACAGCCTTCAATGGGGTGCTGTGATTAAAGGTACTCTTGTCGGTCTACTGCTGCTATATGCCATCAGTGCCAAATTTCACTGCACTGACCTTAGTTCTTTGCAGTTCTTTTATGCCCCTCATTGAATATGGCTTTTAATTGACGTAGTGACTTGTGTCTGTTATGAAGACCGGTCTGCTTAGATATCGCTGATTGTGAGCATTTATCAGCTGTGGTGGACCACTGCATTGTCCATGGTGGGTACTCTCTGTACACCCTTCACACCATGGCTCAAGGAATGTTGAATGCTGAAAAAAAAGTTGACCACTTCAGAAAAAGAAAGTCCCATAGCTCCAACTACATTCGATGTTCAAACTCTGATAATTCTCGTCATGTAGCAATAATCACTCCACAAGACATTTCAGATGACTACTAATAGTCTAAATGACTGCAATGATACCTCTCTGTCTATTTATACAGCTTTTATGTGATGGATGCAAGTGACACCTAAAAACTTCCACACAATGCTCTCATGACTTTTTGCATTTCAGTGTATTTTAGTATTCACGAGTAGAGTAAATAAATATTAAATTGATTAAATTGTTTAAAGATGTATCCAAATTCTCTCGTAAGAATAAAATGTTATCTAAAACTAATTTTAAAAAAGAAAAAAAAAGTCTAATACATTTCATTTTCTTTTCTGAAGATCTTGCAGTCCTACAGGCTTTTCCGTGCAAATGCCGTTTAGGAGATAAAGATAGTGTTCCTGTTGTTGAAGAGGAGGTAATTTTAATTAGAATTTTAATAATTCTGATGTGAACAGAAATTTAACTTTTTAATACAGTGTGTACCTATTTAAGGCCGTTTTCCATTTAGCGACTTTATAGCGTTTGTTAGGGGTCTGTGACTTTTTCAGTGTATTTTTGGAAACTACATTCATTTTCCAATTAACAACTTTCATACGTATGCATCTGTTAATCATCTGTCAACCGTCTATCATGTGATTTTCAAGATCTAGTGTGGTAGATTTTTACCGTTTTTTTCTTCAGGCATCTTTAAGATCTAGCCAATCTATTTTGCTATGTATTCTGGGTAATGGTGTTTATCGAGACAAAGTTGGCCAGTGATTTTTTTTACAATGATTTGTTACTGTTTAACTGCCCATTTCATCAAATTCCCTTCTGATGTGAATATTGGTTTTATATCTCATTGGTTGCTAAATAGTGCTGTAGCTGGCATTGCCAACATGGGTTCTCGTGACTTTTCCCTTGTGAATTTATTAATAAGCAGGTTTTAAAATTTGGTGAATCATTTATTTACTAAGTAGAAATGATATAGTAATAAATTCAGAGCTTGTACAAGATCGGAGTGGTCGATATCCTCCTTTCCATTGCCTTAAGAGAGCGACAGTTGTTTACAATGATTTGACTAATCAGATCAGACTGGAGTTTGGATAATGCCTGAAAGTCACTAAATGGAAAATTACTGTGCTTGGATGCTGATCACGACGCGTCTTGCAGGTGACGATTGCAAGAGGCACAAACATCATCGCATATTACAAGAAGTCTAAAGGTCATTAAATGGAAAACTGCCTTTAGGCCGCAGCAGTGGTAGGCCACAGTGCTGAAATTCATTGTTTTCTAAAAATAAAACCAAAAACCCTGCTAGTTTGACTGCAGCATTGGATAGCCCCCCCCCCCCCCAACACACACACACACACACACACACACACACACACTCTTCTCCTCCAAGAATCTATCCTAATTCATTTTAAAGAAGAAATATGCTGCAATTTTACAGTGTTAAATATCATTTTATTCCAGAATAATAAAATATACATAATAATATTTGGGTACAATTATCGGATAATAATTAGAATCCGTAACTAAAATTCTTAAAACGAAGAATCTTTTGAATCCGAATGAAACCTATTTAAAAGCCTCTTCCAAATTTACTAATTGTTCACTTTCTTCGGGTAATGGGCAGAGTTTATCCTCCTCCTCTTCTTCATTTTCATCGGGTAAAACATTTTCATTGTAAGGAAAGCCAGCAATATGAAAGTCAGAAACAATGGTGGATTTGGAAACTGATTTCCAGGTGTTGGCTACCCATGAGCATACGGTTGCACATGATGCACGTTTCAGATGGCCACCTTTTGTATACTCATGAATACCTTCACTCCTCCATTATTCCCAATTTAAACACACTCTCGCTTTAAAAGGTTTATTAGCAGAAATATCCAATGGCTGGAGTTTCTTCGTTAACCCACCTGGAATTATGGCCAAATTGCTTTTTTTGCCTTTCTACATGCACTTTTAACTGTCTCAGACAAATGTGTTCTCATGGAATCCATGATATTTTCAGTCTTAATAAAGGCTAGTGCTGATCTTTTCCTTAGAACTTTGTTGATCCATTTCAGCATTATCGATTTGTTCGTCCTACCTTTTTCATTCACACACAATCATACTGGAAGGAAAATCTTCCTTAGGCATTAAAATTATAAGCGGCTTCAACTTGTGACCGCTTGCTGTGCAGGCCAAAACAACAGTGAAGGAACTTCTTTCATTTCCAGTAGTCGTTATGGCAACTGTTTTTTCTCTTACTGCTTCAACTGTTCTGTTTGGTGGGCAATTGAAGGACATGGGCACTTCGTCCATATTGATAATTTCGCTTGTATTAATTTTTGTTTGTAGAATTAATGACAACATGTATTCTTGAAAATTTGCAAATTTTTCTTCCCAATTATCGGGTAAGCGTTGTCCATCTGTAGTCTTTACTTGAACGCGTAGTTGATTCCTTGCCAAGAAGCAATAGCATCACGTTGGATTACCACTAAAGCCTTTTAGCTTCATTTGTGAAGCAAATTGTTTCACTCTCGTCCGGATTGCAACTATCGAAATTGAGCAGCCACCTTCGCGCTGAGCCAATACCCAATTTTTTTTAGTTCCAGCTCTCATTCTAGCCAAAAGGCCTTACGGTACCTCTTTGCACATTTTGTTTTGTGCAAAGCTGCTGTATTTTCTTCATCTTTCTGCCATTGTTGCAAAATAAGAACGAATTTTATAATTAAGATTTTGTTATACATATGCAAGTTTATTCAGTAAAATAATTTATTATATTGGCCACAGTTTTGGTTAGGCCGCAGAAGTGAAAATCTCAAGGAATACTATATGTTCGCTTGAGGTGGGAAGGGAAATTTAACAGCTCTGACAAAAGTGATCAGTAAAATGGGGTGGGGGGGTTATCAGATTATGAACATTCACTTATATATTCCTAAAAAATTGCTGCTGCTTATTTGCACATGGTCATGGTGCCTTTTTTATGTGAAAAAGATTTCTTTTTTTTTTTTTTAAGGAGATGCACTGGTGCAAAGTGCACAGCCAATGGTCTGTGGAACAGTGGAAGCATGTGCTATGGTTGATGAATCTCGCTTCATGATCTGGCTGTTTGGTTGGATGAGTTTGGGTGTAGCAACACTTCATTTCTGACTGCATTATGCCAACTGTTAAGGCATAATTGTGTGGGCATGTTTTTTCTGGTTCAGTCTGACCCTCTTAGTTCCTATGTCTGGAATAATTAACTCTACAATGTATCTCAACCGTCTGGGCAATGCTGCACTCCCAACTCTCTGGCAAGAAATTGCAGAAGGCTCGTTTCTATTCTAAAACCCCAAAAGAGAAAACTTTAATCCACAAGAAATAAAATCGAAATACTGGATACGTATTTCGGGTACCAGGTACCCATCTGCAGCAGAAAGACAAAAGTGAAAAGAAAAAAAGAAAGACAGAGGTGAAACCTTAAAGCTAGGTTATATATAGATTGCGGGTGCATGAATGTTCAAAAACTGAACTGACTTTCACAGAGCCCCAGTTTAAATCTAATGTAGAGTACGTACTCGCCAATCTATCTTTCAAATCCCCTTGTATCTCCTGTTTACTTTATTGTGCTTTCTCTTTTGTGAAATTCAGTATTTGAAATGATTTTTTATCTTGCTCTTTCAATTTAGATTCGTCATAGCATTGATAAACAAGGTCTTTCTTTGCTTGGGTGGTATCACAGTCATCCATCATGCAGTCCTAATCCAACATTGCGTGACATAAGTTGCCAAATGGATTATCAAATTAAATTGAAAGGAAGCAGTGATGCTAGCTATATACCTTGTTTGGGTATTATATGTTGTAAGTATTTTCTTTAATTGATCGGTGCTGACGTTTAAATGAAATCACACGGTGTAAGACTCTGAAAACAGCTGATGTTTCAAACCGAAAAATGAGGAGCCAGAAACTGTGGATGGACATCAAACAACAGAAGACAGGGAGACCACTAATCCACATAACAAATTTATTCTGATGAATACGCATTTCGGCAGCCAAGTTGCCTTCTTCAGCATCCAAAGGCAGCTATGATCAGCTTGTCTCTCTGATCGTAGCTTCCTTTGGATGCTGAAGAAGACAGCTTGGCTGCCGAAATACGTATGGGTCATTCCACATCAAGGGGACCAGGGGTCCCCACTCAACCATCTCTAAATTCAATGAAATTTGGTGTGAAGATTCTATATGGTCTTTGATGATAGTATACCAAATTTCAGTTCAGTCTCTTCCGTGGTTGAATTTTTAGGGGCTTTCAAAGAGAAGCCATTCACCTTCATGGGGCTTTTTAAAAAGTTCTAGCAAACATTTATTTGTTTGCTTTAATATATATAGACAACTTTTTATGCTGAATCGCATCATGACAAAATTTATGGATTTAACTGCATCTGAGTGAAAATACAAGCCTCTAAAGTGGCTAAAAAATTTGTCGTAAAATTCTGAGAGACCAAGTTTGACAGGACGCAGCTCCATTTCAAGTAAACCAATAATTCCAAAACTTGAGAGGGTTATTTCCACACATGATATGTATATATGGATTGTATGCCTAGATCAGAAGATATGCATATGCAAAGATGGCCAAAATTTTTTGTATGCAAATTTTAGGGTATTTTTGAGGGGCAATATCTCAACTGTGTCATCTTTAATCCTTTTTTTTTCTTTCCACAGATAGAAAGAGCATGATTTAAGCTTTCAAAGCTATATTGTTTAATTTCTGGATATTGTGTTTTGATGAGTAAGAATACCTTTCAAAAGTTAGGAAAATGGATTGTCGATAAGTTCAAAAAATTAATACAATTGGAACAAGCCATGGTAAATCACCTTGTGATGGAATTGGAGGAACAGCAAAAAGGCTAGCAGCCCGTGCTAGTCTGCAGAGGCCCTTAGATAACCAAATATTGACCCTATATGATTTATGCAAATTCTGTGATGATAGTATTCCAGGCATAAAGTTTTTTTATGTACCAAAAGAAGAAATTGAAAACATTCAGCCTGATCAAGAAAGAAGGTTTGCCAAGGGACATACAATTGCTGGAACAAGGGAAAATCATCAATTTAGGCCAATTAATTTTAAGCTGCAGGTGAGCAGAGTTTACAATGATGCTACAGAATTCACAGCCAACGCCTTTGAAGCAGATGAAGAAATTCCAGATATCTCAATTGCAAACCTACAGCCAGGAAAATGTCACATGTATGTGACAATTTTTGATGGGTTGGAAATGTGTGTGAAGTTTCACATGAAGAACAAGATGTCCTCATCAACTTTATGCACCCACATGGCTTTGCTCGTTCATTTCACTGGCCAACTGCTAAAGACACCTGCTGGATTCCTGAGCAACATATTTTTATGACTTTAGAGGCAACATCATCATCAGGAAGACAATATAGTTATCCACAATCTGTTCTGGACAAAATTGAAGAACTGTTTAACCAAAAATGGAACTGAGTTTTTGTAGTTTTGTTTTGTAAATTTGCTGTGTACTTTCATTATTTTTTGGTATGCATTGAATAAAAAAATGAATTGCCTAGTAGTATTATCAGGCATAATATTCACTGTTAGAAATTTTTGCGAAGTACTAAAACGGTAACTTTTGAAAGGTATTCTTACCCATTAAATGCAAGATCCAGAAATTAAACAATATAGCTTTGAAAGCTTAAATCATGCTCTTTCTATCTGTGGAAAGAAAAAAAGGATTAAAGATGACACAGTTGAGATATTGCCCCTCAAAAATACCCTAAAATTTGCATACAAAAAATTTTGGCCAACTTTGCACATGCATATCTTCTGATCTAGGCATACAATGTTGAATAAATTCAATCCATATATACATATCATGTGTGGAAATAACCCTCTCAAGTTAGTAGTTTTTTTTTTATGGCCATGTCAAAATGGAATTTTAATTATAAGACTCTGTATATATTCCACATGCAATTTCTCACAAATGTCACAGCAAATATGATGAAAAAGCGAATTTATACAATAACCGCTTATTATTCAATAAC
Organism: Rhysida immarginata; assembly: GCA_023313115.1. Lineage (NCBI taxonomy): Eukaryota > Metazoa > Arthropoda > Chilopoda > Scolopendromorpha > Scolopendridae > Rhysida > Rhysida immarginata. The sequence continues at coordinate 1,053,321 of JAHWFO010105574.1, forward strand.
CTTTTGGAATTATTGGTTTACTTGAAATGGAGCTGCGTCCTGTCAAACTTGGTCTCTCAGAATTTTATGACAAATTTTTTTAGCCACTTTAGAGGCTTGTATTTTCACTCAGATGCAGTTAAATCCATAAATTTTGTCATGATGTGATTCAGCATAAAAAGTTATCTATGTATATTAAAGCAAACAAATAAATGTTTGCTAGAACTTTTTAAAAAGCCTAGCAAACTTGGCACTTTTGCACCTTCGTAAGCGACATGAAGGTGAATGGCTTCTCTTTGAAAGCCCCTAAAAATTCAACCACTAAAGATACTGAACTGAAACTTGGGATACAACCATCAAAGACCACATAGAATCTTCATACCAAGTTTCATTAAATTTGGAGATGGTCGAGTGGGGACACTTTTCAATATTGGTCCCTTTGACGTGGAATGACCCATATTCATCAGAATAAATTCATTATGTGGATTAGTGGTTTCCCTGTCTTCTGTTGGTTGATGTTTCATATAGGGACAATTCTTTGTAGAAGCTAAAAAAAAATTTAGCTATCCTATTTTTTTTTTTAGCTTTGACAGAGAATAGTATCTGCCTGAAAGGTCAGCTGTTTTCAGATCTTACCACTGTGCTTCATTTTGGTTCTGTTCTCAGGGTTTTTGTGTCTTGGCCTTCTTTTCTTCTATTTACATTGTGTAATTCAATTATGAAGACACTATATTTTTGAGATGTTTTAATTACTAACAGTTTTTATTTAGTTCATGTTCAGAGAAAATTTCTTAAATCCATTATTTTTAAATCTGTTTTGCTCAAGTTGTTGATTTGTACAAATAATAATAATAATAATAATAATAATAATAATAATAATACAGTGGAGGACCTCAAATCCGGAAATCACAAATCCAGATGTCAGTAATTACTTTAACTGTATAATTGTGAAAACTTTTATTTTAAAAGAAATTTATAATAATCGTCAACAGAAATGATTTTATTGAATTTACACAGATGCGTTAAGTATATCTGGAAAACCACGAATCCAGAAAGTTTCTGGTCCCGATCATTCCGGAATTGCGGTCCTCTACTGTATTAAATCATCACATTCCTTAAGGATAAAGAATTAAAATAAAATTATATGTCATAGTCTTTTTGTCTAGTCATAAAATAAGTTCTTAATTGTTTATTAAAACGTATGCAAGATTTTATGCATGCATCGAGGTTGCAACTGATAGAAAGACATTTAATATTTAATAAGGAGCTCCACATACTTGGACTTACCAATTTTGATAAAAAATATTTACGTTTAGCTTTCACCAAATTAAACGCCCATACAAAGCCATTCGACAGACTTCTCAAAATTTTCCAACAGAAAAAATTCATAAAGTTTGTTATAATTCCCTACACTTTATAAATTCCCAAATTGTAGCATAGATTTTTAACGAGTTCAGGTGGTCTACTGGTAAAACGCTAGAATTCTATTTTGCAGGTACAAGATCAAATCCCATCTTTGATAATTTTTTTTTCTCTTTGTAAATTTTTTTTAACATGTATGGGAATGTGTAATTAATTTACTAATATATTTCCGATTTTCCAATTTGCTACCTTGTTTTGTTTTTTTTTAATATATATTAATAAAAAAATGCACATACCGATTATTATAATTAAACATAATCTGAAATTTGCGATTTGCTAAAATTATTTTTTACATAAATTGAAAGGTTGTTACAAGTTAAATTTATTTCCTTTTTAAAAAAAAAGTAAAACAAAAGAAGTTCTAATTGACATGTAGGTAAAGACAGAGGTAATAGTTAACTTATGCTCCTAGAAATAGGAAATTATAATTTGGTGGCTAATGTGCTAGTTAAAAATGTTAATGAAGGGTGATTGATAAACTATAGATACCAATATGATGCATTACATTTAATAGCAGGTACGTGGTGGAATAATTATTTAATCTTTGTGTGAGTTATATGTCATCCCAAAGGTGCATTTAAAAATAATTAAATGTGGATAAATAAACTTTTTTTTTAAATACTCATTTATCACTGTGGATCATTAATTATAATAATTTGTCTATGCATTTTATAAAAAAAAATGTTGGTAGCAAATTGGAAATATATTTAGAAAATGAATTACACATTCCCTTACATGTTAAAAAAAAATTTACGAAGAGAAAAAAAAAATATCACAGATGGGATTTGAACCAGTACTTGCAAAATAGACTATCATTTTACCACTAGACCATCTGATCATGATAAAAATCTATGCTACAATTCAGGCATTTATAATAACTTTATGAATTTTTTCCTAGGAAAATTTTGAGAAGTGCATCGAATGGCTTTGCATGGGTGTTTTATTTGGTGAAAGCTACACGTACAATATTTTTTTTCAAAATCGGCGATTCCGAGTATGTGGAGTCTCCTCGTAAGACTTAGCTAATGATATTGGGTATTGCTTTGGGTTAGCTAATGATTGGTTAAGTCCTTTAACCGGGAAATGTTGCACCAACCCTAGTATTGTCTGTTAGCTAACTAGATGGAACATGAGTAACGTTTAAATAACAAGGACTGTGATTGGTTTATTTTGCTCCAACAACTTCAATCAACATGGCTAACAGTTTTCAATTAGCTGTTTGATACTTGGCTTATCTAATTAGCTGTTTGATAAATAGCTTATCCATTTAGCTTATCCATTTAGCTGTTTGATAATACAGGTATTGGGCATTGAAACTGAAACACCTGGTAGAAATCCAAAATCTTTATTTAATAAGGTGTTGGGGCACCGTGGGCAGCCAGCACAGCAGTAACACGTCTTGGGAAGGATCGGTAGAGGTCCTGCACAGTTTGCACCCCAAACCATTACTGATCCACCCATTACTGATCCACCTCCGTGTTTGACTGTGGGTGCCAAGCAGTCTGGGTTGTAGGCATCAGAGGGGCTCCTCCAGACGAATACCCTCCCTGTTGTTTGGAAGACAGTGTAGCTGGACTCGTCCGAGAATATGACGCGTTTGTGGTCATCCAACGTCCAGGTTTTATGCGTCCGGCACCACTGAACCCGCTTGGAGGCATTTGTACTACTGATGAAAGGCTTCGGTATAGCAACCCTGCCATGGATGTTGGATTTAAGCAGGTAACGACGGATTGTCTTCGTGCACACAGGTTCCTGGAGGTGTGTATTCATTTCTGCGGTGATTTCTGCTGCCGTGGTTTTCCGCTTTCGTGCAACAATCCTGGTCAATGTCCTAAAGTCTCTTTCCGACAACTTCCGTTTTCCCCTGCAGTTGCTCCTTCTGGACGTGGTTCGTCCTTCCTGTTCATATGCACACATCACCCTGGATACTATAGCACGTGAGACATCACAAAGTGTGGCAGTTTTGGACACAGATGCACCTGCTAGACGCGCCCCAACAATCTGCCCTCTTTTGAAGTCGGATATGTCTCCCATTATAGCGCTCTGCACAGACAATTTGAAGCTTACTATCGAACTTTTCTACTGGAGTGACTACCAAGACCTCTGACACGTGATTCATTGATATGCATACGATTAATTACCTAGCAGAAGGTTCTATTCAGCCCTGGGGGTATCCAGTGCTATTTGCGAAGGTGTTTCAGTTTCAATGTCCAATACCTGTAGTTTATCCATAAGGCTTATCCATTTAACTGTTTTGATAACTAAAAATGCCCAATAGCTTATCCAGCTTAACCAAAAATATGTTTCTGTTTTGGAATGCCATTTTGTTTAGCTAACCATGGAGCTGAACTGTCATCATCCAGCATTTAAGTTAAACTGTTATTTAACATCTGGTTAAGTCCTAACCTAGCTTGATGGAACGCAAAAAATTTTAACCAGGACTTTAACTAATAGTTATTTTTAAGGGCATGTCTAAAAAGTCCGACCGGTCACAACTTTTTGAAGCCTGTCGCAAACAGCCTGTCCATAAAGTAACGACCAGTCACGATGAACATTTTCATAACGCGACCGGTCGCACTAATCGTGACCGGAGCCCACCGCCGGTCGGCTGCCTCAGTGAGTAGAATCAAAATGGCGGACATAAGTAGAAAATTCAAGTGTTCGAATGCCCGATACGTAATAAATATATTTTGGAGAAGGAGATAGCAAAATACATATTGGGCAGCATCAAGAAACAAGGAATGAATACGAAAAAGAGAAGACGGGGGAAGAAAATTTATGCATATATATAATTTTAAATCACACTGACTTAATGATGAGGAAATTTGCTGCGACACCATTTTGAAGCAGAATGCTCATGACCATGCTGTCCATGAAAGAACAAACAGAAGCAAACAGCCGCTGACAGATCACCGATCGTACCACGTGACCTGTTGGCGACTGGTTGGAATTTTTAGACACGACCTAGTTGTTGTTGCATCTGACTGTTAGTGGTTGTTCATTCTAGATATAAGTTGCAGTCCATAGAAACAGTTATGTTTGGAAAGATGATAAATGTATTGGCTTGAATCTAAGGCAACCTTTCTCTCTCTCTCTCTCTCTCTTTTTTTTTTTTTCCCCCCACCTTAAAATGAAGATTAAAATGAAGATGCAAAACCAACCCTCAGCTTAGATTCGAGCTTGACTCAAATGCCCCCCTCCCCCCTCACACTCACAACCCAGCATAGCTAAATAACCATCTCCGACTGCCATTGCAAACTCAATTATAAATCATTTCAAAGCAATAATTAATCAAATTACGTTAATTTTAGATACACAGTTAACAGCTGATGTGTTTTCTTTTACGTTTTCTTTAATCTCACAAAGCTTGATAATTTTAGTGTACCTGTCAGGATCACTAACTTTTTTTTGAGTATGTATAAATCGCTGTATGGATAGACCTAAGTCTACATAAAGAATTTGACTAAAGTTAATTTTAAGCTTTTACTTTGGGTTTCATGCACATTTCCTAAATCATTTTTTGCTTGCATAGTATTTTATTTTTGTGAGAGATGCGCATGAATACTACACTCTTGGGACTATATTGTGATAAGGATGTGCAGAAAGCGAGATCATTGGTTGAAGATTGGAAATCTTTTAAATCGCAATATCAATGATTAAAATATAAAAAGCTTGCAAGATAGTTTGAATCTTTCCTAAACAAGGTAAAAGCACGGAGAAGGTTAGTTTCTCCATGAGTAAAAGTTAGAGTTGGGAGAACTGTTACCTAGCCTATTCACATTAATGGAGTCATTATTATATCATCTCATTTTGTTATATTTAACTTTATTTTAGATAATGAAAACAATGTGGCACCCCAAAAAAAATGTTAAGAAAGCTTGGTGCTCGGCATACATTCTCCATTGATCATCCATCACTAACTTTCGCTTACATCAGCTTTCATGATTTTTTCACTGTGTGATTTTAATATATTCTCAACCTATGGAAAATAATTTACTTATTAAGTAGAGATACAGTAAAAATTCAGATCAAGAACAACTGAAGATGACAAACTTTCAATAGTTAGAAAGATTAATTGGAGGAATCAGAATGGAAATTTAAAAAAAAATGAATCAGATCAAATGAAACTTTAGTCCAACTTTGTAGTGAATAATTAAACTGAAGGTGTTTTCATAATATGTGTGTTTTATAATTTTGGTAAATACTTTATACTACATGATCAAAGGAGTTGGGACACCTGTTGCTCTACCGTAAAGCCGCAAAAAGCTTCAATCAGTAGTGTGTAGGACCACCTCGAGCTGCTATCACTGCTTCCACCCTACATGGCATACTGTCCACAAGTTTACGATATCTGTCCACAGGTATTGACCTCCATTCCTCGAGGAGTGTCGTGGTCAGTTCCTGGACAGATGTAGGGCGAACCATACTGGATCTCACATGTCGTTCCAATTCGTCCCAAAGATGGTCAATGGGGGTTGAAATCAGACCAGTTCTTCAACCCACATCTCGTCAAATATGGATCTTCTTTGTGGCAAGGCGCATTGTCGTGCTGGAAGAGGAATGGCCCGTCACCGAAGTGTTCCCACAGCGCTGGAAGTACCCCGTTATCCAGAATGGTCCTATAGCCATCAGCATTGAGGTTTCCATCCACCTTGATGAGCGGGCCCAATCCAGTCCAGGAGAAACACCCCAGGTGTTCTCAGGGGTGTCCCAACTCCTTTGATCATGTAGTGTATTTTAAATTGTAAATTTGCTTTTGACACCAAAAAAATTTTTTCCCTCTAAAGCGTGATGAAAATTTAAGGCTATAAACATGTCCACTCCGCTAGCAGTTTTCACTAAGGAGGAACGATGAGCAGCAACATTTTCTTTAAACATCAGTCATGGTTTTGCCTATCAAATTATCCACGACAAGCTCATTCTTCCTTGGTGCAAACTGCTAGCGTAGCAGATAATGTTTACTTTGTAAATGACGCAATCAGGATCAAATTTTGCACACCTGACCACAGTACGCATGTGCAGAAGGCAGTACGACAACCTTGAAGGTGTTTTATGGCAAAAGAGTAAATAATTTTTGACTTGCCCTCATATTTTTCAACTCTTTTTATTTCTCCAGCACCATACTGGCCTGAAAATGGCAATCGGGAATCATCAATACAGGCATTTTGGGTTATGCCACCTCAGGAAGTAAGTTCTTCATACATTGTTTTTTTTTTATGTAGACAAGCTATAATCTTATACATATTCAAAACTAGTTTCTACTTATTTATAGAATAAGCCATTGGAATATGGTAAACCAATGCTAATGAATTTCACGATTACTCAAGATTTTTTTGCTCATGAAGTTATGAATGAAATGGTAATATATCCTCCTTTGGTATTTTAACTAAAATAAAGCACTTTCAGGTCAAAAAGTTTAATAATTCTCGTCTGTTGTTTTTATTTAACAGCGTTTGCTTCACGATTTCTACAAAGAAGCTCCAGATATGATTGATTTTGACAAAGAATGGGAGAATGGTATCTGCTTTCGTGATAAACTTCAGGTATAAAATTTTTTTATAATTTTTAATGGAATCTTATGAATGGGGGTGTGCAAATCAGTTTCAAGACTTAATACGAGGGTTGGGGCAAAAGTCATGGCAACTATTTTTTTTCTTGAAGATACCAGTCCGATTGGAAAATGTGACATATACAGATGAAAGGACAAGGTGTTAACTACATGTGTGGACAATGAATAGCACTGAAATATCATAACACACTAATTTATTATGGTAGTATACAGGGCAATATGGCCTTCACGGTTGCTCATCACTGTTTGACACACGTCCTTGCTGAAACTTTCCTACCCACCGTGCTACTGTACCATATGGTAGGGCATTATTCCCAAGGGCTTCCACTAATTCACTGTGACATTCCATTGCATTTCTCCCTCGGAGAACGGCTATTTTGATGTAAGCGCGCTGCTCAACACGGATTACTTCCATCTCGCACGACACTCCCCAACTGACTGATTTCACAGCCCTCGCTGCGCTACTACCAGCTATCACAGAGCCATGTGTTGTTCTGCATACACACTGTGCCTGCAGAACTTCCACACGACACATATACATTTGTGATCCGTTCACATATCTACAAGAAAAAAAATAGTTGCCATGACTTATGCCCCAACCCTTGTATTTACAAGTTCTAATGTTTAAGTATGCCATTGTTTATTCATTGTAATTGTTATGATGTGATTTGTCATGCTTTTCATGAGAAATTCAACATAGTGTCTTCATCCCTGTGCCATGTTAGATTAGCTCTGCTAGGAGGCTGGTTATTGTCTTTTGCTTGAGTTTTAAGCATTCAAACAAAATATTGAATTATTAACAGAAGAAGCAACTAATGTGAGAAGCTGACATTCCGTATGGGCAAGAGAGATTCCACTTAAGATCCCATTGAGGATGTTTGTATTATACAAGGGTTGCTCAAGACAGACCGGGACTTTTGGGTGTAAAAAATAAAACCTACCTTCATCCAAACCTGACCTACATATTTATAAGTTAGTAAGCATTTCTATTTCTCAATGTAATCCCCAGCTACATTTACAAGTGGCAGTCATAAACTCATCAAATCAGCCAGAAGACTGAGAGTTAGGGTGACACTGGAATCAATTCTTGTCTGGCCACACTAGAACGTCGACGCTACATAGCAACTGCCTCATACGAAGGGGCATTGTTGCCATAGATGGCCGTTAAGTCCTTATGGATTTGTTTGACGTTGTTCCCCTTAAAACATAGGAACATTATCATGGCTCACACCTCCAATTTTCCAACGGGCTGTGCCATGTTGCTTTCGATGCTCTGACAGTGTTTTGTGGTACTGCACCAAACGCTGCTTTGTATCCTCTAGCATTCGAGGGATGTCACTTCCTGGTGGCACCACATATTTTCAAAAGTGATTTTCTTTCATGTTGATTGTAATGACTCCTTGACTGCCCCTCTTTGAAGTGCCTGAATATCTTCAGCATAAAACTTTTTGTCTTTGTGTCACAACTAGTTTTCACAGCATCCTTTACTCCTTCATCACTGCAGAAATGCTGGCCTCCAAGAACTTTATCAAGGACCCTAACCCAAACGAGGTCAGGAGAGTTGGCTCATATGGCAGTTGCTTCCAATCCAGTTCTTGCAGTGTTGCATATAGTGTTGTATGAGGTTAGGCCTTGTCCTGTTTAAAATGAACACGCCACTTCATCTTTAAAGTATTAAGTGATTTCTTCAGAACCTGGCAGTAGTAGTCAAAGTTTTACTGTCGCAGCACACAGAATCCACATGAATTAACACCCTGTTTCTCCCCAAAAAAATTACCAACACTTATGACCTTCTTTGAACTGCTGACACCATTCTAATAGTTGATTGTGGCCGAGTGCTTCTTCCCCCAACTTGTATCTGAAGTCTTCTGTAAATTTCAGCCGATTTCACCCTTCATTCACCAAAACCCTCATCACAGTACACTGTTCCATGATGACACCTTCAGATGCCTTTTTTTTATTTTATTTTATTATTATTATTATTTTTTTTTTTTTAACTTTTCCTGACACAATGACAGGAGACACTTAAATTCACATGATTGACAACAGAGTGCCTTGAACAACCTACAATTATAATAATCAAGTATAATTAAATTTATAAAAATTCCACCAGAAAATTTTCTTAAAGAGGCCCAATTTCACAACTTTAGGTTTTGGCCAGCAAGATCTGTAAAACTATGAACATCCAAAAACAAAAAAATAAAAAAAAAACTTGTCCTGAGACCTAAGATTTGCACACATCTGTAAATTTTTCAACCTTGTGGAAATTGATAATTTCTTTTTTTGAATATATTTAAGAGTACCCTGTATAGTTGAAGGTTTTCAGCCACCCATTGATAATTTGGGTGTTGCTAATAGGGTGTGTTAGATCTTTCACTTGACTAAACATGTTATCTGGGGTAATTCTCCACTAATTTTTGGTACAGTACTGCTGGAATATTTTACCATTCCTCTTGTAGGATGGTGAACAGTGCACAGTAGAAGGTGTTTGAGTAAGTGCACCAGATGGTCCAAAAGATGTTCTTTGGGGAGTTGAAGTTGGAGCTTTGGGTTGGCTAAGTAAACTCATAGAAACAAGGATCCAAGCTTTTTTTATTTTTAGAAACAAGAATGGGCCTCCTTTAAATTGTTGCCACAGAATGGGTAATGCAGTAATGTCCAAAATGTTTGGTCCCAGGCTATCTTGCTACTGTTTCCATGTTTCACTGTGGGCACAACTCTGCAGCAAATCACATTCACCTTCAGATTGTCGGTTTTGTAGTATGACTGGTCACTCTATAGATATCTCTTCCATTGATCTAGATGGTGCACAAAAGGTCCTGCACAATAGGAAAAATTCTAAGCTTTCTCTTTTGTAAGGCACTGACTAGAGGAAACCTTTCCTTAACACAGGATTGGTCGCAGAGGACCTGTTGAATGGGCTCCATGATTCCAGATTTGAAACAATGGTGACCGGTGTGAAAATTCGCAATCTGGCCCACCTATACCCTACACAAGGATTGAGGATGAATGCCTACAGACCCGTCTTGAATTTGACAGAGGTGTTAAACAAATACTGTGATTTTCCGTATGGTTTGGGACTTTTTGAACATCCTGTACAGTCCAGTGATGGCGTTAGTTGAACTGTTCTAAAGGGTGTTTAGACAATTTTGGCTATATGTTCTATGAAGCTATCAATTTTTTTTTAACAATTTGTTTTTAAACTAAATTGGTTATCTTTTTATTATATGCATTGAGACATGGGTAATGGAGATATTTAGTTATAAAACTTCGTAAATTATAATGGAGGAGTGTATGCAACATTAGATATCAACGATGGTATAGAAGAGAAATTAAGTGATAAGGAAGACCCAAAACAAGAAGAAATAGCAGATACCTTATCCACTCCTATTATCATCCTTTGCCAGTTAAAATTCCAAGCTGAAACTGCCTGAAGGATATTTAGCTATGCATACAGAATTCGGACAAAGCAGCCTAGAAAAAAAAAGAAGATTAGAAAAAAAAGATCCTCCAGTACTCTGTCAACCAGAAAAAACAATTGACATTTCTCCTCAATTGAAATTTTCAAGCATTATTCAAGCATTGAAGAGAAAAGTTGGTAGTAGTTCAACTCTGCAGAAATATAAGCAGACACGTATGACCAGAAATAGGCAATTTTCGCAGACAAACTGAAGATGAAGTTTTCTCTGAAGTAGGGGAAATAAGAATCCGAGGAGGCAGAATTCATGATAAGACATTTCGCTTGTGGGCTGCAACAGTAAAAATTGGGTTAGATCCTGACAATAAGCACATCTTCAAGACATCAGCAATGCAGATCAGAAGACGGGCCTATTGTTGCACAAACTTTGTCTTGCATTGTTGGTCATTAGAGATATATTGTTGGTGAGATACCTTCTATTAATATGCAGATCTATCATTTTGAATATTGATTATTATCGATAATTAATATTTTTTCGAAATCTTATGTAGACAGTGACCTTCCTCTTGCTTGAAGATGAAGTATGCAAAATTTTATCAAGATTGGAATAAACTGTAGATTTTTACAGGGCGATTTGAAACCCCCAAATTCTAAGTTTAAGACTTATTTACTGCAAACCATAAAAGATATCAGAGTATTGGCGTTTGTGGCAGCTGTGTGTGACCTTTGGATGCGCTATACAACATGAGAGCACCACGCGACAAGACGCTTAAAATATATTTGTGTGTATCGGTGAAAAAATGTAAGTATTACTATATTGTTATTGTCATGGGTGTGGGTTAGCAGTGACATTATGTCAGTCATGGTTCTCACACACAGACATAAAACTTCATGCAGTAAAACTTTTGCGCCTAAAATCTTAAAACTTAGCACTAAGCAATGCGTTCTTCCGAATCCAAAGAACAAAGCTCTTACACTACTCGAATTCTGTACAGCCGTAGCTTTATACATTTAGTAGTCCTCTGGCAGGCTGAATACGAGGCCCCTAAATCTTGAGACAGCTGCCGAAGTGACTTCCGCGGAGAGCGCTGCAGGGATGCTTGAATTTTCTCCAGAAATGTGGTTGTCACCACAGACCGTTGGCACTTTTTAGTCTTATCATGCACACAGCCTATCTCATAAAACCAGTATATAAGATCATACACAGTTGTTTTCCCTGGCACAGCCGTTTTCCCATTCCTTCATTACCTTTCCCATATTCCCCTCCTGCTCAGCTATTTCTTAATTTGTCGCAAGCCTTTCTGGGGCCTTGTCTTTCCCTTTCTATAACCCCCCCCCCCCCCCCATCTCTCTTATCAGTTTTTCCTCGTTTGTGTCTTTTTCTGTTTTATGTTCAGCCTTCTCAAGTATTTCTCATTTTCCAATGGTCTTTTCTATATTCTTTCATAATTTTCTGTGTCCATTTTTATGTCCGGTCCCGTTTTTTTGATTGCAGTCCTACCTGCTTGTTTATTATTATTATGCAGTCCTCCAGTGAATTATTATTTTATATTATTATTATTATTATTATTATTATTATTATTATTATTGAATAGCACTCTCCAGGAGTAAAAAACTAGCTCAGGGGAAAATTAAATTACTTCCACCATTTCGTCAAAACAGATAGAACTAGAACACAAACAACTTGCAATCAAAATATAAAACCTAAGGTAGAAAATAAAAATAATAAGCCTATTCATGAATAGCAATGAAGTGTTTCCGTGAAAGCTGCTTAAAATGATAACAAGATGAAGCACATTTTGAGAGTTTATACTGAAAAATCACTGATCTTATTTCATATGGCATATGTTCCAAAGGGAGATTGCATTATATGGAAAACATCTAGATTTACAGGGTACCACAAAAAGAAATCTCAGAGTTTGTCGAATATTGGTACTGGACGCGAACCAGGCCCTAACAAACACTGCAGGATGGGAGTCGACTATACCATTCCTAATCTCTTTTATGATCTCTGTTATTTGAATTCTGTATGTGTTGTCGTATCACATTTTTCTTGGGGTTCTCTTATCACCTCCCATGAGTCCTTTTTTTTGTCCTATACAAGCACATCTTTTTATTCATTTCCGTACTTCCCATTTGTTCCCTTATTGTGTCCTCAGCTGATACCTTCTTTTTTCTCCCTATGTTGTCCAAGTCGTCTTGTAGTATCCATTTTATCATTTTCAGGATAATTCTTTAATATTCTCCTTTCTTTAGAGAATATCCTCCCTGCTTTGATAAAGGATAAACTCTATCCAAAACGTCAGCTATTTATTTTTGATTTATTTTATTTTTTATTTAATATCCATTATTTCTGGTACAGAAAACTTCCTTTGAAAGCATTGAATGCAACATTGGTACGATTTTTCCGCAAAATAAACTTCTAAGAATGTGATCCTGAACTGATGACCGACTGAACGTCAGTGTTTGCCTGCGTACACGCAACTATTGTGTCACGTAGTGCTCTCATGTTCGCCTAAGGTTACACACAAATACCACAAACAGGATATCTTTGATGGTTTTCCAGTAAACACGTCTTAAACTTGGACTTTCGAATCGCCCTGTATAAGAATCAAAAACACAAACAAATTTTCATCTTTACATATATAATTCTCTCTTTCTTACCACATTCCAATTTTTATTTTTTATTTTCTTTATTTTTTAGAGTTCTCTGCTTAAGCGTAAAACTCCAGAAATTCCTGAACAGCGAATAATCGAAGCCCTCCACACTATTTTAGGGGATTCTCATTGAATGAAATCATACATTCCATTTTATTCCATCATATCACAAGAAATACTTAATTAGGGGGGGAAAGGCCTTTTCCTAATCAGTTGTGAGCTTTACAAATGCTATCAATTTATTTTTAAGCATTATTATGTTATTTTGATTTAAAACAAACAATACTTAAAATTTTTAATTGATGTTTTGATTCCCAGTGAGATATCTGTGATAATCATTCTTTTTTATGATATTAAATTTGCTTTTCCATTTCTCTCATGTTCATCAAATATCAACAGTTCAAGTAAAAGGAGAACTTAGTACGTAGCAGTCGTTTACATGTTGTTTATAGTTATAATAAGAAGGGAGAAGCGGAAATCTGTTTTATTATTATTTTTATGTGATTGGTTCAAGAATTTTCTTTTTTTATTTATTTGAAATGGATGTACAGAAGGAAAAAGAACCCAAAAATCGTGCATAAGGGAAATATCAAATTCCCAAATAAAGTGAAGCTTATGTGATGTTGGTATTTAAAATCTTTATGCTTTATTTTCTCTTGCTTGTATTTTCTTTAGCGATCAAAGAATGAGAAAACCAGACAGAATTATTTTTTGAATAATGTTGTATGCCTAAATGTCATTTAGGTTTGAGACTTGTTAAGTACATCATGTGTCTTTGTAAGTATTCACTTAGTAATATGTTATCCCAAATTTAATTTACGTACCATAAATTGTTTGCTCAAGAATAATTTATTTTAGAGGAGGAGAAATAATTTTTAAAGTTTCACTGATCTCAGACTGACTCCTACCTCTGCGAATAATCATTTGATTGCAATGGCCAGCAAATACCTATTTAGGCTCTCCCATGTAATTCTCCACTGCATTCCATTTTGTTGTTTTACTTGGAAGCCAACAGTGTTGTTTCAGTTTGAACATTAAAAATGTCAAATTCAATGCAATGTTAATTTCATATTTGTCTCGATAAATTCACCACAATCATAATGCATATGGCGGTAAAATAATTTTATTTTTTTATTGTGTCTTATTTATATAGAGATGTTTAATATAAACGTAAAGCATCAAAGTTTATGAAACTTGTTTTTTGTTATATATATTTATATACATAATTTTTTTTTTTTTTAATGTGAAGTGCTCATTTTTCAATTTTATTTTGTTAAAAAAAAATGCTAAAAAATTTGCTTTGCCTTGCGTTTTGTTAAAAAAAAAAAATAAATAAATTTGCAGCTGAAACTGATCAGAGTTGTTGCTGTTGTCTCTCTTCTCTCCATTTCTTTGTTTGTTGTGTATGTATGCATGTGAATCATTAAATTCAATAAAAACACAACAAAGATCCAACAGACAACTGTACAAAACCTGTAGATTAATTTGTTAAAGTATACTGATACATAGTAATTGATGGTGCAATAACATTAAAAGTATTGTGAGATTGACGGAGTCAACAAATAATCCAGCCCTTTGCTGCCAGAATCAGGTCGTCAACAGAATCTGCAAAACAAGACCTTTTTTCTAGCAATAATCCCAGATGGGAAATCGCCCTTGGGGTAGCTTCTTGCCCACGCAATTGAACACCATCTGTAATATCCTGCATTAGATGAAATTAATGTTAAAAGCTTATAGGAATGTAATCTGTGTGATTTACTTATTTCTATGGTATAACAAAAATACATTTGCTATAGCTAATGCTCAAAATAGGCTCTGTTAGATTCAAACAAAGTTGTGTATGTCGCCATATGGATTGGCAAACCTGCTGGAAAATACTGGATTTGCTGACAAAGAGTTGAAACATCTGGTACTGAGGCAGAATAAACAAGCATATACAAATACCCCTAGAAGAAGAAGTCCAATGGATTCAGGTAAAGTGAGTTTTTTTGTTTTTTTTTGAATTGTTCTACTACAGGACACCTTCAAACAGTTATAACTCTAGAAAGAAAAGTTTTCAAGCCCATGTTCATAATACATTTTC
The DNA here is from genome assembly GCA_023313115.1 of Rhysida immarginata. NCBI lineage: Eukaryota > Metazoa > Arthropoda > Chilopoda > Scolopendromorpha > Scolopendridae > Rhysida > Rhysida immarginata. The sequence goes on from JAHWFO010105574.1 coordinate 1,068,450, forward strand.
TTCTTGTTTTGGCCCATGGAATCTATGCTGAAAGTTAGTAAAAGACCATTCAGAAACCACCTGAATAAGAAAAATAGTAATGAAAATTTTAATTGAACCCTGGACTTGAACCAAGGACCTTCAGGTGTTTAACCGCTAAGCCATGCATGGCATTAGAAGCATTTCACTATTAAAGAATGAGATAACCAATTACCAAAAGGCTAAAATAATCACCTTTACATAAACCATTAAGATTGGAGTAATTCTCTACGCATTCCAACTTATAAAACTGCTACACAGATGGAATTAATAGAACATGTACCATTGAACGAATTTCGACTTTCTATAGACTTATTAATTTCTCGTACAATAATTCAATTTAAACGTTGGGATATATAATATTTATCTAAATGCTTTTCTCCTTAATTTCTTAATTCCTTAATCCAAAATTTATTTAAATTTTTGATACTCAAGAAAATTCCCAAATACAAAATTGAACATAAAAATAATTTTAATATATATAATTAAAAACAATACATGAAAAGATTTTAAAAAGAATAATAAAAAGCCACTCTCCCTTGTACATGGACTTTCATAAACCAACTTCCAGAATAAGGTGAAACTTGGCATGCATGTGCAGCAAGTGCAAAAATAACAAACTATTTAATTAAATATGTATTATTTCATAAAAAAGAAGTTTATGATAACAGAAAAAGAATTTGGTTTTTATGTGCATGAAACGTGAGGAAAATGCTGCTGATGTGGGATATGGTCACCTTGTGGCCACATGCCATACACTTACTTCCATACTGTCAATGAGGTTGTTCAAGAGCTTGGTTGGCAACAAGTCCCTCTCCTCACAAAGAGCAGTGTTGAGCTCTGGGATGGTCATTGGTGGAGGCTGACTGGATGCAACTCGTCTCTCTAGTGCATTACACGCATGCTCAATCTGATACATCTGGAGATCTTGCTGGCCACATGTGTTAGATATCCTCACTTTGCAGAAAGTCCTTTACAGTAGAGCTCTGTGGGGACCCACAGAATCTTTCAAACTTATAACGTGACCTTTCAGTATTTCGTCTCTGTATTTCCGAGCATTAACTCATATTACATGTGTCAAAAATATGGAGCTCTGTTCGTCCATTTAGCTTGATGCCTCCCCAAACTATAACTTCACCACTGGCATATGGATTCTTTTTCTTGTTGTTGGGATTATAACGGGTTCCACGTCCTCTCCAGATATGGTTCGATGAGAGTCACTTTGTAAGCTGAATCTGGACTCATCAGTGGATAGCACGTTGCTCCACTGATCTAAAGTCCAGTTTAAACGGGCCTTACAACTCTCAGGGGTGAGCAGAAACAAAGACGAGCTTCCTTTCTTTAACCTCTGGTAAACTGTTCATCTGGAAACTCTTTGTTTCTGAGGCTGCTGCAAACTGGTTAGACAACTGCCTGGCAGATAGTGTCCTCTGGCATCTTGCAATTAATTGCAAACACCGGTCCTGCTGAGTGGTTGTAACACTTAGGCGATCTTGCACTGGTCGGCGTGTAACATCGGTCTTGGAACCATCTCCAAAGTCTGTAAATCGCATTGTATGGAACATTCAGTTCTTTGGAGATTTCTGTTTGTGACTATCCTGTTTCGAATCGTCCAACTATTCAGCCTTTCATGACAAGGTCGATTTGGCGTCAATGGGTCCATATTAAAAGCAAAATTAATGATAACGAGTTCTCCTAGCGTGGCTCATAAGAGTGTGTAATGTCAGCTTTTGGTTTGCTCTACTGTATTTATTGCACTTTGATCACTTCGCATAAATTTGCATTTCTGAGATAATCCAATCGTGAATTAACATCAAAATTAACATCCAATTTTTTTTTAAGCATTGAAAATTTTCTGGGTTATCTTAATGGTACCATTAGAGCATGTGCCATTCTACTGATTTCGACCATCTTGAAACTCGTCCATGGGATGATTCATATTTATCAATTGGCAAAAACAAATTTTGAAAATCTTTCATATGCTTCATAACGATGGACAGACACAAAAAAAATAGAATAAACCATCTAAATCCCCGCTACTTAATATAACTGGAAAATGGTTCAAGGAGGAGTTTTCCCCCATTCATTTCTTCTGGATGTTGATAATTAAATACACTGCTCAAAACAATTAGGATAACACATTTTCTTAAGTCTACCATCTGTCATCTAAAATACTTATAAATAAACAACAAATGAAACAATATAACTACACCATTTATTAAAAAAAATGCAAATGCATTATCCCTAATGTCTCTTATGCCCTCACTCCCAAAAAAAAGAGTACCCCTCCCCAAAACAAAGTGTAAATCCTGTGTATAGGAAAACGATTCTCGTTTTTTTTAAACATTAGTAATGCGTGTGATTTCCATCAGCACAGATCACAGCTTTACATCATCTTTACATGCTCGAATGAGCTTGTAGATGTCTTCTTGTGATATCCCCTCCCATTATTTGATAAGGGTTCACTGAGCTGCCGCAGAGTCGGAGGTGTGCTGGACGCTTGCCAAGACGTCTATCAAGCATATCCCACACATGCTCAATTGGGTTTATGTCAGGACTCGTTGCTGGCCGCTCCATAACCACAGTACTGAGCAAAGGGACTGCTTCCTCTTCCGCCTTTCCACTGTTTCTCAATAGACTGCTAACTCTCCATTATCTCCAGGTACTGCTCATTTTTAAAGATTTTCAAGAAAATGTTAGCTTCTAAGAACTATCATGATTTGATGTTCCCTCAGGAAGTCCATAATTGTTCGTGCTGTCTGGCATTGTCCTGCATTAAGACGAAGTCTGGACCAATACTATATGCAGCGTCACAACGTGACACTCCAGAATGTCATCAATGTAACGTTGGCTGTTAAGATTCTGAGGGAAGATGACAACGTCGTGCGGTTGTTTATACAAATTCCATGTCATATCATCACCGAGTCGCATCCAAATCAATTTCTTGCATCGTTGAAGGACTATACTGTTCGTTTGTGCATGTGTACACACATGTGCGTCTCATCACAACAGATCAGGCGATATCTTGACTCCTCTGTGATCAGCACATGCTTTCACTGACGAAACTGTAATCAGCATAATATGCGCAAACATCATGCTCAAACGTACACCTCGTGCTGGTCGACCTGTAAACTGATGTGCACAGTCAAACTTTGTAATTATGATGGGGACCAAAATTTTGAACATATTAGCCAGGAATGAATGAAAGCACTGATAGTGCAATATTATGAATCAAGCCTGAGACAAGATTGTTAAGAATTGTCATTCGTTTATTTCAGAAAAATACTGGGGAATTGCTGCTTGTTTAAAAGGACAAATAAAATTTGCTATATTATTCCCAAAGTCTATGTACTTTTGTCATCATTTTATCAATTTATGTATTGCTGTAGGAAAATATATTTTGTGAGTATCCCGACACTGCTTCTGATCAACCACCTGAAACTTGTCATTGGAAGAGAACTTACAATGCATAGCCTCTTTCACAAACAGAATGCACGAGGGGTGTTCAATTTGGACCTGGACTTTATTTTTTGCAAATTTCATTGTTGTAAAAAGCTAAACTTCGTTGGGCTGGCAACTAACACCTGTCATGCAAATGCAGCACCACTTATCCGGTTGCCATGACAATCGATTGCTTGTTTAAACAAAATGGCGGACAGCGATGTGTCAACCCAAGTGGAACAACGAATAATCATCAAGTTTCTCCACAAAGACCGTGTGAAAGCATCTGAAATCATCAGAGACAGTTCACCGAATCATGCTTGTCTCGATCATCCATCTTTGCTTGGTGCCAAAAGTTTGAAGGAGGCGAGAATCCGCCGCAATGAACCTCATAATGCAAACCAGCAACTGCTGTCAATGATGGCATCATCGCACGAAGAAATGAGCTTCTTCTTCCACGGTCCTTCCTCCTCTTGTCTAAGAGATGACCTATCCCTATTAGTAAGATTCATAGTTAAAGATCGTTAATCATCCAGCAGGCCTTGAGCGCTGGGGAAAGGAGTCTTGGGAGTAGATTAGACTTAGCTAGGAAGTCTTTGTGAGCTGACGGAAAAAGGCGAAAATGTGATTTAGCATCCGCATTGAGAAGGAGAACAGTAGGGAGGTCAAAGGGAATATTTCTTATTAAGAAGAGGTTCGACAGGGATTGTCTGTGATAGTCATAGAAGAGGCAAACGAATAGAATGTGCTCTAAGGATTCTACGGCACCACATTCACAATCTGGGGAGGCACACAAGCTAAGACGAAACAGAAATGCTTTCGTTGGGAGATGTTCCAAGCGAAACCTAGCAATGATAGACATATCCTGCTTAGAGTGGTTCAAAGGGAATGGGAGGACCTTCCTGCTGCCTTTGTCTTGAACTTCACTGCTGTGTTGTAATAGAGCCATCCTCTCCCTATCTTGTAGTTTGCTGATGATGAATTACCAGGAGAAAAGATTTTGGGGCCTGATGTGCGGCCAAAGTTCACCAGCTGATCTGCCCTTAGATTGCCTAATATTGTGGAGTGACCTGGGCACCAGAGAAGATTAATGATTACCTTTTTACTCCAGAGGTTGATAATAGCGTTAGCTATGAGGCCGATCTGCGAGATCGTTTTCCAGTTAGCACTGGACAGAAACTTGTGCAGAGTCTGGAGGACTGAACTGGAGTCAGAGATTATAAGGTGTTCAGAGGGGGAGGGTTCCATATCATTTATATAGGGGATGGCCTTAAAAATACCCAAGATTCTGCAGAAAAAAGATAAATAGGACACTGGTATTTTGTAATAGATTGCGGCATCCCCTGACCAAATACCAATACCAGCTTCTTTTAGATTGGGATCAAGGGAGGTATCTGTAAACCACTTACGGAATGTGGCATATTGCTTCTGTAATTTAATGTTATATATGTGGAAATGACTTGCGGATTGGAATTCTTTTTTGAAATTTCCCGGATGTCTCCATTCGGGCATAAAGAAAGAAGGGGATAGTTGAGAACGGCTGAAGCTGTAGTTGATGTAATCTGAATTTGGTAGAGTCTCCCGAGCTATTTGGCTGATCTTGTTAGATTTAAAAATTTGGGCTGATAGGTCTGTCTTCAAGGAATGTTGCATTTGCGTGTTTTGCAGTTGGAATAGCCTGAGTGTTAACTTAAGGAAAGCGGCAGGCCATCTGAATTCTTTAGGGAGGCAATTACAGCACGAATATAGGGCATCTACAGGCGTGCTCTGTAATGCTGACAAGAGTTTTCTGAACATGGCATGCTCTAATGTTTGAATAGGGGTCAGGCTGGCACGTGAGGTCAGCAAAAGAAAAGGGGCATACGGGTTTGACTGAATAAGGGACAACAGGTGGATTCATGTCCGAGAATTAGCTAGCAGTGTGGAGACCATCATCCACAGTAACACGAAATTCAACAAGATCTATGCCAGATGGGTCCCTAAGCAACTCTCCGAAGATCACAAAACCACCCGGGTGGAAATCTGTTCCATGCTGCTGCTTCCTATGGCGTGTTGTGACCACCGACGAGACATGGATTCATCATCATACTCCTGAAAGCAAGCGTGCGAACATAGAGTGGTGACACACTGACTCACCACGACCCAAGAAATTCAAGATGACACTGTCGGCAACGAAAGTGATGGCGACTGTATTTTGGGACATTAAGGGTATCATTCATGTCGATTCTTTGGAACGACGTCGAACCATAAATGCACCCTACTGCTCTGACATTTTGAGGATGTCCCTGAAGCCAGCACTGAGGGAAAAGCGACCAGGACTCAAATGGGACATCTTACCACATCCTCCATACAGCCCAGATCTCTTCCCTTGCAACTATCCCTTTTTCGACCATTGAAAGAGTTCTTGGGAGGGCAGAAGTTCGGGTCCAATGAGGAAGTGAAAAAGGCTGTCCTGACGTGGATTTCCACATCAGCCTGAAGATTTCTACAGCTGGTATTCAGGTGCTCCCAGAATGCTGGAAAAAATGTGTAGAGAAGGAGAGGTCTTTGAGAAATAACTGGTGTGTGTGTGTTTGTGTGTGTTTGTGTGTGTGTGTGTGTTTTTTCTAGTTTCCTGATTTTATAAAAAATAAAATCCAGGTCAATTTGAACGCCCCTCGTTGTAGCTAGTGCAAAATCCAGGGAATATGAAGCAGGAGACAGTATGGTGTACTCTGAAGCTTCCAGGGTTGTAATGGTGCAGCGAATGACACGTAGTAATACTTTCTTGTTTTAAAGAAGCATGCTGCATCCACATTTCCTATTCCTGTGGCAGGATTCCTAATGTACACTGAAAAATTCTACAGGGTGATTCAGTCAATTTCTGACCATTTCAGTACTATGATTTATTGACCCATTAATGTTTACAAACTTAGCATTTCAGTATGATATTTTAGGTAGTTCGGAGTTTTTATTCCCGTGGAAAAGTCTTGATGATATGCTCAATGTGGCCACCACGAACGTTTTGAACTACTCGCAGCCGAATGGTGAAGTTGTTCATAACTCTATCCAGGATTTCTGCATCCACAAGGGTGCAGCAGTCGACGATGCTTTGTCGCAGCTGGTCTAGGGTTCTTGGTGCTGTAGTGAACACACTGTATTTAAAGAACCCCCAGAGATAAAAATCACATGGGCTTAGGTCAGGACTCGTAGGGGGCCAAAGAAAGCCACCCCCGAATCGATCTGGAAACCTGTTTGAAATGACACGATTTCCGAATTTCTGATTGAGATTAGTGGTGTGAGGCCTAGCCCCATCCTGTTGAAACCATTGATGTCGAAGCGGTATACGCCTCCTTCGCAGCTCAAGCATGAAGAAGGTTTCCAACATGTTAAGGTAAGCCTGTGACGTTACGGTGCCCTCAAAAAAGAACGGACCAATGATGCCTCTTTTGGAAATCGCGCACAAAGCCATAACCATTCGTGGATGAAGAGGTGACTTATGGATCTCATGAGGATGCTGGGAACGTTGTGTTTATTAACGCCACCTGACAGATGGAAGAAGGCCTCATCTGACACCCACAGGTTGTCCACAATGTCCTGATTGGCTTCCATTTCTGCTCCAAACTCCATCGCAAATTGTTGTCGCTTCTGTCTTCCAGTGTCTGTTAACTCCTGATAAACATGGATTTTATACGGGAACAGGTGTAAATTCTTTCTCAAAATTCGCTACGTCGTGGTATACGACAGCCCTTCTTCAATCGCAGTTGGCTGGCCTTAATTGATTTTCGGATGTGGTAATTCTTATGTTGAGAAATCTCCTACAGGTTTCCCAACCCCAAACAGCTTTATCTTTGGCCATCATTTTAATGGTACGTTTATCAGCATTTGCATGTCCAAGGTGTTCATGCCAAGAAGCCTAAGGTTCCACGTTCTGCAACATTCATAGTAGAGTCTTTTTCACTGGTAGTATCATTTTTTTTCGAAACGTCAACATGATCTTGAATGATAAAAACGGCGAACAGATTTTTTGGTAGGGAAATCGACCAACCTTGTGCGAACATTTTCGACAACTTCGGCCGTTCGAACACGAGCTCCGCTCCCGCCTTTTTTCTTGCCTTTAACACATCCAGTGGCACGAAATTGCTTGACAAAATCCATGATTGCTTGCCTGCCTGGTGCGTCTCGACACTTATACTCCTTCCGGAACTTTCTTTGCACGGTTACAGGTGATTTTGTCTCGAAATACCATTCGACAACCTTGCATTTCTGCTCTGTTGATAAAGCGGGCGCCCTTTTTCAACAATACGATTTTCATGCAGCGCCGTTGCAACAATACAAATTCCAACTATTTAGAAATTCGATATGGCGCTCATATTCTTTCAATTGTTTATCCCTAATGCACGTCATTCGAGTGAAATGGTCAGAAATTGACTGAATCACCCTGTAAGTTCTTCAAAATTAGATATTCTGCAAAGGCAGATTTCTTGTCCTTGTTAAGCCAAGATCTTCTGTGTTCTATGTATCTGGCAATAAACGAACGTCTCGTGGATCCATTAAAGTAGGGTTCACAATCAGGGCAATATAGTGTGTATACTCCACATAGTTTGAAATCACTTCCATTGTCAACCTTCTTCTTAGGATTTAAAATAAATCTGCTATTGTCTTTACTTCTAAATCCTATACCAAGGGGGGTATACCAAGGCCTTCGTCTTGAAAAATATTGATTATCTTCTTAACGTTGGAGCTGATATATGTGAACGTAACTTTTGTTTGAGCTATCTTCCATGATTTCTCGAAGTTCTATGGTCCTTTTAACATTCTTGAAGATGGATTCAGTAATATCTATTAGGAAACCATTGAGATTAGCTAGCTCATAAGTCGAGGCTATTTCTTTTCTTTTGGCATTCATAATGATGGGATATGTCAGTGTCCAACAGAAGCTATCCGCGAGTTAAATTTAACAGTTCTTCAGCGCTGCAGCATCAAAAATGACGTCATGCTGCTCTGTGTTGGACGCAGCACTGCGGTATTAAAACCACGGTTTTGTTGGCTCTCTGCTGCAAATAAGCTGCCTGTCAAGCTATCTGCCACGATCGCCTCGTTCGCACAGGAAAACGATCCTACGTCACGTCGCCGGTGTTTTATTCTACGCGTTTGCCTATTATTAACCATCTCGATAAGAAATCTTTTCAGGATCATTAATACATCTTTTCCAACCACCTTAGCCATGTCAACATCCAATTGTAACGAAAACTGTGTATATTTCGAGTTCACTCATGGACGCTGCCATTTCTATTAATACAGATGCAACAGAACAAACAACGAAATGGGCTGCTGCGAATTGTAATCTAGAACCAGTGCTTTGTTGCATACGTCAGAGCCTTCAACAGAGCTCCACAATGCTTTTAACAACTCTATTGCTGCTGCGTTCGGTGCAGCGCTGAGCAACTGTTGAATTTAGCAACTCGCGGATCGTCTGAGGGCCACTGTCTTTCACTTCGAGTATAAGGAGAAAATCATTAAGTCCGGGAAGAAGTCACAGGACCCTGTTTCACATGTCACAAGCCAGGACATTTTGCCAGGGATTGCCTAGAGGAGAGTGGGCCTTCTCTGAAGGAGAGGAAGCAATAGTGATTGAAATCGAGCAGAAAAGGAGCAATGTTTACTTCTGCAATGCATAAGGAAGATAGTTCTTAGAAACAGTTTGTAAATTTAATTCCAAAGGAATCGATCTTCTGTGGAGATCGATGGGGAAATTATCTTCATCACACCTTTAAAGGGCAAGTTTTTTTTATCATTCAAGAGCATGTTGACGTTTCGAAAAAAAATGATACTACCAGGAGAAAAAGACTCTACTATGAATCTTGCAGAACGTGGAACCTTAGCTTCTTGGCATGAACATCTTGGACATGCAAATGCTGATAAACGTACCATTAAAATGATGGTCAAAGATGAAGCTGTTTGGGGTTGGGCAACCTGTGAGATTTCTCAACATAAGAATTACCACATCCGAAAATCAATTAAGGCCAGCCAACTGCGATTGGAAAAGATGAGATCAACCAGGCCCTTAGAAATGTACCCAGTAATGTGTGGGAGCCGACGCCCAAGGCAAAGCTTTTGTAATTCATCTCATTTGTAGATCATTTCAGCTGCCATGTGTCAGTGTACTCAATAATGTCCTGAAATGGTTCCAGCAATACCTAATATATAATGAATGTCAACTTGGTTTATCAATGGTCTTCCTTTGAACGGATAATGGTTTAGAGTTTGCTCCAAACAATTTGAAGAGGAATTGAGAAAATTTGACATCAAACATAAGCGAACTAACACATATTCCCCGCATATGAATGGTGTTGCTGAACGTCTCAACAGGACCCTTTTGAGAGGAGTTACAACATTCTCGCAGGCTCCCAGAGTTCCTCATTATTGGGGAGAGTTGGTAAAAACTACTGCATACCTTTAGGAACCTTACAGCAAGTAAGGTAATTGGAGGCAGCGTTTCAGAAGAGTTGTGATGTAGATGGAAATGTGGTTTATTTGATGCCTAGCTTTCTTCATCTGTCCAAATTTGATAGTAAATTTCAAAGCACAGCGAATTGAAGGGAAGCGTTTGTTCTGAACTTCTCGGCTGTTTTCCATGCAAGAGGTTATCGAATTTGGCTTCCAGATGAGAGCAATGTGAAAGAATTGAAACAGTATCAAATTTGATGAGAGCAGGCTCGGAATGGAGGTGCTTCATAATTCCTGGAATTGGAATCCGATTCAAAATTACAAAGATGAATCAGAAGCGAGTCAGAAACTTCTTTGGACGTTGATGGAAATTTCGAAGATGTCCAGGAAAATTCCGATGAAGCTGTTGTCAAAGAGAAGGTGTTTCCAACCATATCCATATCAGCGATTATTCACATTTTAGGTCTGATCATAGTCCAGAGAAAAAAGCAATTGATGAATAAGAAAGAATTGTTGTCTGGTGCATCTGCAGGACGCCATTGACATTCATTATGTCTGTGAATCAGCAAGATATGATGATCGAAATGATCCATCATAATTTGATACGTAGAACTTCACTAGGATAGTTGTGTTTGGTCAAGGTAAAAGAGCAATTACCTCCAAGAACTCATCAGATAATAAATAACCAGAATCAAATTGTCTAAAAGTAAAACTACCATCTTCTTCAAGGATGCTCTTGAATCTCTTCACGCTTCTTCCTGGCAAGGAGTCATGAATAAAGAAAATGAAGCATTGAAACAGCAAAGTATCTTTGAGGTAGTCACGCAATCAGAAGATGTGAAACTAGTTGGATGTTTGCCCTGAAATACTTCAGTGATTAGCCAAAGTAAATCGCAAAATATGAAGCACATTTGGCAATGCAAGGCTTCAGCCAATGACCAGGAATTGATTTTGACACCTATAGTCTGTAGTGATTTTCACCTTGATTGTGGTATTCTTCATCATACTGGTAGTCCTGAAGGGATGGTGCCACACACATTTGGATGTCGTGTGTGCCCAATTGTATGGTGATTTAGATGTCGGCATTTATTTGCAGCCTGCCCCTGAGTATGTTCCACAACAACCTTCCACCATGCAGAAACTGAAGAACTTTGTGGTGTGGTCGTCAATGGTATAGAGAACTGGATTCAAATTTTAGAAAGTCAGGCTTTAAGAAACTACAAGCAATAAATTGCGCATGCTTTTATGGAAGTTGAACAGTCGTGCTGGTATTTCTCGGTGATTGTGTTGTCCTCTCAGAATCTGAATCTGAGTTAGAAGTGATGGTCAGTCGAATTGCTAGCACCTATGAAACCTTGGAGGGTATGGAGTTTTTAAAAGATGAAGATGGTGTATACTGGATGCACCAACATTGAAGGTTAGAATGGAGTTTAGTTGATGAGATTGTCAAATAGATGAAATCAACACTAGTAAATGAATCAGGTACCTATCATTCATTAGTAGTTCCCTAATGTATTTGCCTCCTCAGCAGACTAGACCAGGCATTCTGCATTCTACAACTGAAAGACAAAAAATTGGAATATTCGATTTGTTATGACTACTGCACTTAGAACCTTAGGAATTACACTCCGTAGAAAAACGGAAAAAAACTTAGTTTACATGTTTATGAAAGAGCAAATCCTAAGCTTTATTTTCATAATTGAAACTTTGTTGCATTTACATATGTTAATTTTTTGGAATTTTTTCCCAGTACGCCAAAAAAGCGGAATAAGGTTTCATCAGTGACAAAAAATGGAATATTGCAACTTTGCAGAGAAACAATACAATTGTACACTTACAAAATGATTTAATTGAATGTACAGAAAAACAACATGTCATTACACTGTCTGATAACCTTTAGCATCAAGAACCTTACACTGCTCGTATTCGTCTTGGCATTTAAGAAATCAAAAGTTTACACTCCTCAACCGTTATTGCATTCCAAATGTTGGTGATGTCTTTTACAAATCGTCCTTATTTCTTGCGGGATATTCATTTAATCTTTTCTTCATTATATGCCACGGATTGAGGTCCGGAGACTTAGCTGGGAATTCAAGAACGTGTACAGAATGATGGTGAAACCGATCTTGTGTTGTTTTTGCTCCATGCGCTGGGGCCAAATCATGCTGAAATATCACATCTTCATCACCAAATTGAGTCTCTAATAATGGAACAAGGAAATATTCGAGGATTTCTTGATACATTGAAGCGTTAATGGATCCGTTCACAAATGCCAAGGACCCAACGCCTCTCACTGAGAAGCATCCCCAAACCATCACGCTTCCTAGAAGCTTTACTCGTTTTTTCAACTTCGTCTCTCTGTATTCTTCCCCTTTTTTTTGCCATACACGACATCCTTGATCACCGTAGAATATGCAGAACCTTGACTCATCACTAATCATCACTTCTGACCACTCTTCTGATATCCAGTTCATTTATTGCTTTTACAATTTCACTCGTTTTGCTCTCTGCTTTTGACGTGATGATGGGTTTCACTTTGGGAACGCGGCTTTTAAACTGCAGTTCACGAATTCGTCGAAGAGTAAGTTCGTTGTGACACGTTGATGACTTGGGACCACTCTTGATGATGATGTTTGGATGACCAAAATGGATGCTTCTCCACCATCCGTCCCATCTTTGGTCGACGTCTTTCGTTTTCTACCGCACTGGTATCTGATCGTTTGTGATCACATGCCTTATTTGTGTTTCATTAACACTTTGCTCACAGTTGATTGCGCACATTTAACAATATGTGAAATTTCAGATTGCTTCCTTCCAACTGAATAAACAGTTGGCTTGTGGAAGAGGAAAGATCTTTCCTTCCTCCTATACAGAATGAAAAAGTGGTACAAGTTGTTCCACAGATCCCTCAGTTCAACAGTAACCCAGGAATCAAGCATTGGAACTGTTTACAGCAGGTCCTGGATTATGTTGCCACTACAAAGACTACATATTAGACTGAAGCCGACCAAAAAAAAAAACGTCTTGCAGTTCTATACGAACTCAAACTGGACAATTTGGATGATTGAAAATTAATAAGTGGTTTATTGGTTTTATTTTCAGAGTTACAGTAACCTGGCAATCATGAAAACAGAAAAGTGTCGCATTTTCGACAATGGAAGCTGAGTTCCTAGCTAAGTCCACTACAGTCAAGGAGATGAGAGGCTATGTTGAGTTTTAGAAGAATGCCATTTCCATATCTGGGGATGGTGAAGCTGTTTTGCGGTAACCAAGCAGCTATCCAATTTGTCCGGAATGGAAGTGAATATTTTCGGTCTAAGCACAGGATCTCCCTCAGAACCTATGGTTTGCACAATTGGAAGCGCAATTTAATATCGCAAACATTCGCGCCGACGCCACGAACCTTCATCACATAGTGGCCGCCATCAAATCCAGCGTCCTCAATTCAGTGCATGATATCATTCTGAACATCCCAGATCAGGGGGTGTCCGTGTCCTGGTTGTCTCGTCGGTTGGCTCGCTGATCGATGGAGTTAAGCAACTTCAGGTACGGCCAGCTGCTGGCTGGGTGATAGCCAGTGGCTTGAGGACCACTGCTGGGTGGGACGGCTATTTGGGGCACAACTGTTGGGGGACTTTAGTCTGACCCATTTGCTGAGTGACCAGTGCTGGATGTCCAGCAGTTGGTGATAGCCACTGGTTTGTTCGCCCACCAGCAGCTTTTCCATCATGAACCCCCCGTGCTTCGAAAGGCACGTTAAGTCGTCGGTCCCGGCTGCTACTGTCATTTCGTAACAGTCGTTAGTTATTGGGATGATGCAAAACTCCCTTGAAGGAGTGAGTGCCGCAGATTATCATTCTACGATAATCTACCCTATATACAAGATAAGACCCCCCAAATCAGGACAAGTGCCAAGTCCTCAAAAAAAGAATCATCGAAATCTATCCCAAAAGTGAAGCATCCAAAATCAGAACACTACTGCAAGGCTAGAGTTAGATGACCAACGGCCTTCCCACCTGTTATCCCGCATGCATGACCTGGCTGCCAACCACGTGAGCGATGATCTACTTAAATCCCTCTGGTTGGCGCATCTCCCTTCTAACATACAAGTCATCCTTACAACATCAAAAAAGCTCCCTCAATTGGCAACCATGCCCAATAAAATCCATGCATTTGGCCCTTCTCCTGCAAATCAACGTCACGGAGACGCGGCCACGCCCCCGCTTCAGCAGCAGATCGCTGAGCTCACCAGGCAAGTAGAGCTATTAAACGCTTGCTTGAATGAGCCACACAGACCTAATTCACGGTCCTCCACTCACCCTCATACGGCTAATCGCTCTCAACCCGTAATAGAATGGAGGAAAAAACAAACGCATAATGCTATTATCACTCGCGTTTCAGTGACAAAGCGTGCAAATGTCCCCGCCCCCCCCTTCCGTGCTTGTGCCAGGAGCTGGAAAACTTACCAGGCGGCCATTTGAGGCTACAAGTGGTGAATGCCAGATAGAGCAAATCTTGCTCACCGAACCCGCATCCAAACTTCACTTCTTAAAAGACACTGGTGCGGATGTTATCAGTCATATCTCGCGATGCTATGCGGCCACCGTCTCAACAAACCAATCTCGTACTTTACGTCGCTAACGGCACAAAAATCCAGACATATGGCACCAAGATGCTTAACCTGAGCCTCAATTTAAGACGTTCGTTCACCTGGCAATTTATAACAGTGGACATAACTCAACCCATCATCAGGGCGGATTTTTTGAAGGACTTTAATCTCTTAGTCGATGTGTGCAACAACCACCTCGTCAATACCACGACACAGCTTCATTCAGCTGGCCATGCGACACACACCCCTGCCATCATTACATGTCTCTCACTGCTCCCCGACCAAGCCACATATAATTTAATTCTGGTGGAATACCCCAATATTACCAATCCCTCACTGCTGTCCAAACCTTAACCTAACTCACACAGGAACCACTCATCTTCCATCACATAGAAACGACCGGTCCCCTGTCTTCTCAAAACCCCGATGCTTGTCAGCTGATGTGCTAGTCATCGCGCGGAGGGAGTTCGATGATATGCTCACTCAGTGCATTATTCAACCCTCTAAAAGCCCATAGGCCAGCCCCCCTCCACATGGTGAAAAAACCCAACAGGGATTGGTGCCCCTGTGGCGACTACCGCCATCTGAACAACACAATAGTCCCAGACAGATACCCTGTCCCCCGTATCCAGGACTGTACACAAATGCTTCATAACAAACTATATTCTCAAGCATCAACTTGGCGAGGGCTTCAATCAGATCCCTGTATTCCCCAAACACGTCCCCAAGACCGTGATCACGGCTCCATTCCGATTGTTTGAATTCATAACAACCCTGTTCGGATTCAGAAACGCTGGACAAACCTCGCGATGCTACGCGGCCACCTTTAACCCAAGCCGCATTGACCAGCTACCTCCAGGGCTTGACCAAAAACGATACGTGCCCCATATAATGGAGCAAAGAGGTGTAACAAGCATTTGAACAGAGCAAAGCTGATTTTATGATCGCGGCCACCCTCAATTATCATTCCCCCGCCAACAACTGTCCCTTATGGTTGACATATCTAACGTCTCCATAGGAGCAGTGCTGCAGACACAGGAGAACAATGCATACAAACCCCTGGCTTTCTTCTCGCAAGCTAATGGTAGCCCAGCAAAAATACTCGACGTACGATCGCGAGGTGCTGGCCATTTACTCCGCCGTCAAACATTTTCATCATGAGCTGGAAGGTCGCGTATTCCCAATCTATACAGACCACCACCCCCTGACCTTCACTCTAAAAAACTCAGACACCTGACACCACGGCACCTCCGGCACCTTGATTTCATCGCACAGTTCAGCAGCGACATCAGATCTATCTCTGGCATTGACATGGTCGCTGATGCCCTGTCCTGAGTCACTGAAATGCACTTACCCCTCACTGATTACTCAGCCATTTCCCATGCCCAGGGAAACAACACTGAGCTCCATGTGCTATTGAACTGTAACAACATCACATTAATTCTATGACCCATGCAGTTTGACTCTGCATGCAGTATTTATTGTGATACCTCAACCTATAAGGCGTGACCGTGCATTCCGACCGACTTCGGACGCTAGATCTTCAATGCCATCCACAACCTGCCACACTCCGGCATGCTTTCCACCAAGTGTCTCATCCAGGAACATTTTGTATGGCCGAGCATCGCAAAAGACATCACGGCAAGGGCCAGACCTATGTGGAGTATCAGCACTCCAAGATACGTCGGCACACCCATAGCCTCATCCAGCAATTCGCCCTCACGAACCAGCCCGTCGACCACATACACATCGACATAGTGCCCCCCCCCCCCCCCCGACGGGGACTTCTACCTCCTAACCTGCACGGACAGATACACACGCTGGCCCGAAGTGATCCAGTTCAGCGATATTAGCGCCGAAACGGTCGCCCGCACCTTCATCTCTGCCTGGGTCGCACGCTTCGGCATACCCAGGGTCCTCATCACTGATCAGGGATGGCAGTTTCAGGCACATCTGTTCATTACACTCCAGTCCTGGCTTGGCATCCACCAGATCCGTAGGATGCCATACCATCTCGCGCCACATGGTATGGTGGAGTGCTTCTACCACATACTGAAGCAGGTGCTGCACTGCCACGAACACCGCTGGACCGAGACTTCTTCCAATCGTACTTCTCGGTATTTGTTCCGCATTCAAGGAGGACATCCAGGCCGTAGCCATAGAGATGGTGCACGGGCAAGCCCTCCGACTCCCAGGCGAATTCCTTTACCCTCCGAACACCACCGACCCTGCAGAGTTTCTCCAGACTCTTTGGTAGACCATGGAAACACTCAGTCCTGCACCTATATCGATGCACAACCACACAACCTGCTTCGTGCATTCTGCGCTGGAGCATTGCACACATCTGTTTGTGCGGAATGATACTGTGAAGCCATCTCTCACCGCACCATATGACGGCCTCTTCAAAGTAAACAGACGAACCGACAACCAGCTTACCACAGACATCCATGGCCGCCGATCAACTATTCACGTTGATCGCCTGAAGCCTGCATTCCTGTTGACTGAACCAGATGACTCCACCCCGCCCTCGCTGCCACAACAAACGCAACCAATCGAACCCACCAGGACCTCTCTCCCCAAATGACAACCCACTCCAACCTGCGCATCAAGTTCAATCCGAGGTACCTGTAATGCCTGTGACGCTGTTTCTCGGGAGGGGAATGCTATGGACTGACTATGGCAACCCACAGCCTACTATATAGGTAACAGCCCGTTCAATCGACACGATTTCCATTGAAATCTTAAGACCGCCTTAGTTCAACGACTTCTCACGTGAGGGCGCTTTTAGTGAGGGGAAACTAGAGAGCCTTGGTAACATCTGTGTTTACTTATGCACAGAGCTACAGCTGATCAAGTCTTTTTAAGTGTCAAAATGAAACAATATTCCTAAATATTAATTAATATGCACCATTAACAAGCCAAAGAATGTTACTTTTCAAAAAAAAATGCTACATGTTATAAAAAATTTTTTTTTAACAATTTTATAAGATTAAATATATATATATAAGTTAAATATAAGATTAAGTATTAAATAATGTTAATATATAAGATTGATATATTAATATATAAAATTAAGATTAATATGATTAACTTAAGAATAAAATAAAACTCTTTTTCCACAACGAAACAGGAATTGAACAAATATAAAAAGAATAAGACCGAAAATAATTTACATCTGGAAAATTCCCTGGCCAATCAAGCACCTGTATTTGCTGCTCTGTCATGAATTTCTTCACCACTTTCGACGTGTGACAGGGGGCTAGGTCCTGCTGCAATATCCCAAGCTGTCGGATACCACTTATTCAGGTCTGGAACAACTTTCTTTCGTCGAACCTCAATATTTTGTAGCGAACGCATCATTCCTTCTATTGGCTACAGGCTTCCAATACAATCTTTCTTTTGAAAGCAGTGGGGTGTCATGAAAAAATGTCCCTTAAAACATGGTTTGTTTCAATTAATATGCACAAGCTCCATTGAAAGTAGGCTGTGGGCAACCCATCAGATCTCTGATGATTGCCACGAGATGGCACCACCAATCGCAATCCCGTAACTGCGAGATTGCAACGGATCAAACTCACACTTTCTGGTTCGACAAGGACTAGACCAAGGGAAACTAGATGAAAGGGGTTGTGCTCATCCATTGGCTTTATAGGCATTAAGAAACCTGGCAGGGGCGCTGCAGTCGCATTACATTTTGCGCCATCTAGTGTGTAAAATTTGCACTTTTATATTGTAAATAAGGATTTTCATTTGCTTGATTGGAAATATTTTTAGATTGGTGGAATAAAGATGGCATATAATCAGCACTATTTGGATGGTTTATTGGATGGCCACAGTAAAAATGTTTTCCACATATCTTACTGTATTTACTTGAATTCCATATTTTATCCTTACTATCGAAAATGTAAATATGTATAAAACCATTAATACATTTGTGTAAGTATTAAAAAGAGTTAATACTTTATCTGCCTAATTATTTTAATCCATTTATTTTGCCATTCAGAATTCTTTTTTATAGTTGGCAAATTAAACAGATACCTTTGGTTTCGAATAACTATTCGAATTACATCCTAGGATGCAGCAATACATGCCGCCACACGTTCTTTTTAGTGACAGTTTTACAGCATTTTCTATTGAAGAATCCGCCATTTTACAATATAATAATTTTAAATGTCAATACTAGGTGGCGCTAAAATCATAATAATTATAGTGTCAAGTTTCCTATTGCTGACCTTGAATCCGCCATTTTCGCTCCCAATCACATGCGTTTGCAATTGAACTTCTTGTTTAGAAGTTTATTTTTTTTTAGTTAACGATAAAAAGTATTTAAGAATAAATACCTAATATGTGTTTCATCATCTCTTCTTGAAAATATAAATCGCATAAATTTGCATGAATTGATATTTTTATATAGAAGGGTTGGAATAATATTAACGCATTTGATTTTAGACGTTTTGTCCAATACCTAGAAAAATACTTGACGAATTATCTTGAGACTTCAGGGGTGTAAAGAGCATGTTACACTTCATATATTTCAGCGAAAGTGATTACCCGAAAGCGAATAGGAGATTAGCAAAAAAATGAACAAATAAAATAATGTTTCGGATCACCCTGGAAAAATAATGCTTGACATCACCCTGATTATGAGACTTCTTTTACTTAATTGTGTTCGTTTGTATGAGGATAGCACATATATTCATGTAGATATAAAGGTTTTTTATTTTTTTTTAAACAATCGAAATTTTTTCATAAGTGTTTTTGTTTATAACATGCAGGGTTTTCAACTCAATGCAATGCCATTTTCCGGAGACTTGACAAATTAAATTAGAGACAACACCCTGCAATCCGAATATTAAAATATTAAATATTTGATGGAATCTGAGCATTTTTACTAAATGTTTAAATGTGCATGCGCAAACGTTCCCAAATGTCTTTTGCATAATTTATTAGCCAAATATATAGAGCTACTCTTATATAAAGTTCAAGCAGATATCGTTAAAATTCAGAAAGATAACGTCGATAGAATGAATTGAATTTCAGTTGCTCTCAAATATAAACGAAACGATAAGGGGTTTACTCCAATTTTTTATTTTCGGACGGGACAACAGTATCAACATCTTCTCCTTACACTGATTGACTTCATATTGACTTGAAGCCCGATCCAAAAATAAAAATTTGGAGAAACCCCCTTATCGTTTTGTTTATTTTTGAGAGCAACTGAAATTGAATCAGAACGTCTAAAATCAAATGTGTTCATATTATTTGTCCAACCTTTGTTTGTGGTCGAACTGTTTTTAGTTGGTATCACTCAGTTTTTTTCTTTTGTTTATGATATTTTTTATATTTTAGATGTTAATTTTATTACCTCTTGGAAGTGCTAATTTCAATAAATAAAACAAGTAGATGAAAACCATCAAATTTAATGTTATAACTCTGAAATTTAAAAATATACTTTAACCACAATTATAATTGTAACATGTAAACGAAAAAATCACATCAATTAATTGTTGATCTTGCACTTCTGGAAGCATATTGATTGGGTGTACATATATTTCTTGTGTTCATCAGATTTCTCATAGTGCTAAATGCTCTGACATTTAAATAATGCTGAATAACTATTTTGGACACACTGCAGCAATCTGGAACATCAACTAAGGCCGATATTTCAATCACCTTTTTTATAAAAGCATCATCTAAACTAACAGACCCCGCTATGATTTCAGTTCTGTTCAATGTGTAAAGCTTTTCTGATGCTGATATCAAAGCATATGTCTGAGGGCTAGCATATTTGAGCCCACCAAAATTTGTGAAATCAGTTAGACAAATGGTTTTGTTTAACTCAGCTTCTGCATTTTCTTTTGTGGCAGAAAAATAAGTGGAGCACCTTTCACAGATAGTAAATTGTGAATTAACTTTTTGTGCTTTGTTAAGTGTTGCACCAGCAATATAATACATGCTGTTTTTTGTTGCCATGTGTAGAACAGTATCAGTTGCTGCAACATTCCTAGAATCAGAAATAGAAGATGCAGTTTGAATCCGAGTTTCATTTGATTTTTTTTCTGGTGTTTTTTTGGCAGTTAATATGTCAACCAAATGCACATCCAAATCTTTGATATATTTGCCTCTTGTAACGGGGGACAAAAACTGGGATACACAAATCAGTTTCACTGCTCTTTGACATGCATATGCACTTGGCAATTTACCAGCTTTAGACCTTATCACCGAAAAGATATTTTCAACAGCATCCTGGTTCATTCGACTTGTGAGCACGTAAGAAAACCCACATGCCAAAAGTTTTTCTATCAAATGAATCATGGATGTAGTTGATAGTATTCACACCAACTGCCATAGAAGATATCACTTCAATAAATCCTTTTAAAAAGTGCATTTTTTATCCTTGTTTCTTTTAGTAATGGACTTTTTTCTAATCCTGGATGTCATTATATCAAACCAATCTGACACAAGACGTACAAACCACGCAGTGGTCAGGGCCTCAGGAGGTAACAAACCAATGCTCACGGCTGTTTCTAAGCTAGCTGCAGTGGCAATTGAAAAGTAGCCATAGCCAATCCTACGTTCATTTTTGCATAATGACCAGGCTGTATGCATTCGGGTTTCAAATGATAAAAAAGTTTTAGGTCTGCATCTTTCTGCATTTCGTAGAGCTGTTGAATGAATTTATGGCTTACAATATTACTCTGCAAATCTTCATTAGCTACGACACCTGGATGTAATGTTATGTCGTGCTTTGTAAGCAAACACCACAGATTTTTCAATAAATGAGGTGTATCTGCCAGAGTATATATTTGTCTTCCTTCAAAATCAAATGAACATTTCCTTTCTGACCGAGTGACACAAACGCCTACACTGCTCCAAAAAGCCTTATTGCTTGCTCCCATGTCACTCACCACAGCACAAACATCCAGACCTATATCTTGAAGTTTCATAAGAATTGAAAAAATGAACTTCTTCATATCTGGACCAGTAGTATGTGGTCCAGTCACTGCATAAGCCACAGTTTGTTTCCATGAAGAACTCACACCTCTAAGCACTACCATCAATAGATGATCTCCTGGTTTAGTCTTGTCACCCAGTGTGACCCCACAAACAAAACTCTTCGTGTGTTTATCATATTCTAGAACTGGCAAAATAACCATCTCATCAAAGCTGAGAATGCACTTTCGCTCTTGGGCATGCATAGATTCTGTCTTTTTTTGTATATAAGGCAACATGCATTCTAGAATCCCAAATGAAAAATGAAGATTTTTTAAATGTCTTGTTAGTGTAGAATATCCCGGGAATGGATAATTTAAATCTTTTCTTAAGTAATTATATCCACTCACTCCTAAGGCAAATCTTGCGCGAAGAGCTTTTAGTAGAGTTTTTTTACTCCAGGCGTGCTTAGAACCTATAGGTTTGATTAAGTTCTCGAGTTGGTCGCTTTCAAATATCGTGCCTGCATTCACGAAGCACCGTAAGTTGAAGTAACATGTCTGAGATTTGGTTAATCTTCTTTGCAAATTCCTTGCATTGTTTTCCAGTTGATGAACCTTTCTCTTGAGGCTTTGAACCGTTTCGGACTCTTCATTCTGGATCTCTTGATTTTGGTTTGAATGCTATAAAATTAAAACAAAAAAATTAAGCATTTTTTTTCATTTCACTGTGGGTGAGATTCTGGAAAAATAACAAATCCATATTGAATCCTACTTCGATAGGTGATGCGCGATCTTGATAAGGAAACTCCTGAACTGTTGCTGAATATTCGGGTACGCATGTCTGCTTTTTCTTTGGTGGCTGTACCTCTTTGACGGCATCGTGCTACATTTTAAAATTTCATACGCTCATTATACTAAATTATTTTTTGTGCACTGTTTAGTAACATTTTATGTAATGATGTGTAAATGCACAAAACCTGTGCTTCATTGAATTCTTACCATATCTAGAAGCCGCTTTTTTCCCAAAGGATTGTTCCTTGCATTCTTCGGTGTTATTGGAGCTGGGGGATTGGGCACTTTAAACAGGGTGGGGTTAGCATTGGGTTTTAGCTTCTTCCACCCATCAGCACGCGCTGCCTCAAATTGGGATTCCTCAAAATGTACCTGGGAGTTATAAGTAACTGTGTAAATCCTCATGCTGACCATTTTGAGTTCAAAACATTTCTTGCATGTGCTTATTTTTAGAAATTTGTTGCTTAAAATTTATAGTAGATGAATACGATGTTAATACTGTCACTTAACCCTAACGCCCCCACTTTAAGTTCTTTTCAAATAAAAAAATTAAAAACGGAATACTAATATTAATAAAGGATACAGTTGAGGTATATGACTTAAAACTAAATTTAAAACATACATTTGCTTCTCAACTTTAGTGTAAACTTTTAAATAAGGAAAATTACTTTATAATGAAAGTGGAATTTGGGTGAAAAAATTTATAATAATAATAATTGTTCTTTGGAACTAATGACCGATAGAACAACAATTTTGATAAAACAATGCATAAGTGACATAAGTGACAACTCCTTAGAACCACGATTAATTTTTTAATAAACACTTACTTTCACATAATCATTCATTCTGAAAGATAAATATTATATCCCAAACAAAAATAAAAGAAAAACGCACCTCACACAAGCGCGATCTCTCTGTCGATTTCCACTTGTCTCTTCGTGACTTAATAACCCATTTTTTACATCTTTCGGGATCTTTGGGAAATAAAAACAATCTATGGCCTTGTCTACTATTGTTTGAGCAATTTGGAGCTGCACATCCAACCATTTTTGTGGCACACGAAAACTTTTTCACCGTCAGTTCTATGCAGCATGAAAGCACGAGATCGCGTCGGTGGGAGCGAAAATGGCGGATGAGCACACCCCCTTTCATCCAGTTTCCCTAACTAGACCAATGACGTATATTAAAGATAGACTCCGAATCCTATTGTTGTAACTTGAAGCAAATTGGGAAGCTCCATGCCCAGAACTGCCATGGCCGAAAGTGAGTGAAGATGATGCAAAACACATGGCAAAACAGAAGAGTAGCTGATTAATAATTCTTTCACACGCCGATCACGGAGTCCTAAGTTTATCTTTTCGTTTACTTTGTATTTGAAGTATTTTATTATATTTTATAAACAATTTTTCGATCATAGTTTCAATTTCAATTTCGTTTCGATTGTCTATCGGTAACGTATTTTCATTTTAGTTACGTATTTTTGATTTATTTTTGTGGAAAATGATTCCTGATCCTTTTTCTTATCTGTTTGTAGAGTTGTACGCAGAACAACTTTGAATAATGGTTTCGAATTAATTATTCCTCGGGCCCAAAATCTTCAAAAACAAAGCAGCCAGACAGCTATAATTACTCCACAGCTCACTCCTGCCCAGAACTGTCATGGCTCAATTTGCTTCACTTTTTGCCGCTGTTAACAATAGGATTCGGAGTCTATCTTTAATATACGTCATTGGACTAGACACTTCTTCTCTCTCAGCACGTGGTTGAAACTACACATTATTACTGTCGCTCACGAATAAATTGTAGTGTAATTATTTTTTTGTCATTATTAAGTACCGAAAGGTGCTTATGCTATCAGTGTGGGGAAACGTGTTTGTGTGTCTGTCTGTCTGTCCGTCTGTCTGTAACTGAAACTCGTCCGAGGCTAAGAAAGATTTTCAAAATCTGTTTTCGTCAGTCGATGAATATGGTTCATGGCACGAACCAGTTACAAATATTATCTAAATCGGTTCATTGGCACGTGCACAAATGGTACCTCTATTTTCCCACCTAGCAATTTTCAATGGGAAGATATATTGAGTAATATATCAAACAAATCGTAATGACGAGATGGATGCGGTTATTCATTATTATTTTCGTCAGTCGATGAACATGGTATTTGGCACGAACCAATCACAAATATTATCTAAGTCTGTTCAATAGCACGTGCACAAGTGGTACCTTTACGACCCCACTTAGCAATTTTCAATGGAGAGATATATTAAGTAATATATCAAAAAATCATAATGAAGAGATAGAAGCGAATATAAATTGCTATTTCGGCCAATTGATAAATATGGTTCAGGAAATGAACCATTTTGAAAATGGTTGTAATCGAAGCATGCACGTGCTCTAATGGTACCCTTATGACACCCTCAAAAATTTTCAATGATAAGGTGCGGCATGTCATATATCAAACAAATTGGGATGATGTATCATGAATGAATATAACGTAAAATCATGATGGTTTAGTGGAATCATGATGGTTCATTGGAACTTTCAGTGCTTAAATATGGCATGTAATATATCAAACGACTTAGAATGATGTGTCACGAATGAATAAAACGTAAAATTAATGATAGTCCAAATTGGTTTCAAGGAACATGGTTTAGTGGAACCATTCTGGTTTTGTGGAACCATTATGCTTCATTAGAATTTTCAATGCTAAAATATGGCATGTAATATGACAAACAACTTGAAATGAGGTGCTATGAATGAATATAACGTAAAATTATTGATAGTCCAAATTGGTTTCAAGGAACCTGGTTTAGTGGAACCAAGATGGTTCATTGGAACTTTCAATGCTAAAATATGGCATTTAATATATCAAACAACTTGGAATGAGGTGCCATGAATGAATATAACGTAAAATTAATGATAGTCCAAATTGGTTTCAAGGAACCTGGTTTAGTGGAACCAAGATAGTTCATTGGAAATTCAATGCTAAAATCTGGCATGTGATATATCAAACGACTTGGAATGATGTGTCATGATTGAATATAACGTAAAATTAATGATAGTCGACACTGGTTCAAAGGTACGTGGTGTAATGGTATCTGTATGGCCCATTAGAAACTTGCAATGTTAACATAGGGCTGTTTAAAAGTATAGTTCCGCGAATGGTTTAGTTTAACCTTTCGGTACTTGGTTATGTCATTCCTTAATGGTTTATTAAGTACCGAAAGGTGCTTTATGCTATCAGTGTGGGGAAACGTGTTGGTCTGTCTGTCTGTCTGTAACTCAAACTCCTCCGAGGCTATGAAATATTTTAAAAACCTGTTTTCGTCAGTCGATGAGTATGGTTCATGGCACGAATCTAACACAAATATTATCTAAATTGGTTCATTGGCACGTGCACAAATGGTACCTCTATTTTCCCGCCAAGCAATTTTCAATGGGAAGATATATTAAGTAATATATCAAACAAATCGTAATGTCGAGATAGAAGCAGATATAAATTACTATTTTCGCCAACTGATAAATATTGTTCAGGAAAGAAGCCATTTTGAATATGGTTGTAATCGAAACAATGGTACGTGCTCTAATGGTACTCTTATGACATCCTCAAAAATTTTCAATGATAAGATATGGCATATATCAAACAAATTGGGATGATGTATCACGAATGAATATAACGTAAAATTAATGTTAGTTCAAATTGGTTTCAAGGAACCTGGTTTAGTGGAACCATTATGGTTTCTTGGAACTTTCAATGCTAAAATATGATATGTAATATATCAAACGACCTGGAATGATGTGTCATGAATGAATATAACGTAAAGTTAATGATAATGCATATTGGTTCAAAGGTACGTGGTTAGTGAATTATTATGTTCCATTAGAAACTTGCATTATTAGCATAGGGCGGTTTAACATATGTTTCCGCGAATAAATAGTTTAACCTTTCGGTACTTGGTTATGTCATTCCTTAATGGTTTATTAGATTAAACAAAGTACGAAGTCAGATTAACATCAGTCGTAAAATACATTATTTCCACTAACCATTACATTGGTAATGGGAAATTTAAAGTGACTACCAAATGTTCGACCTGTTAAAGAAGTTCCTACAGGTCAGCATTTGCAGACTGATCACGGAGAAAATGACTGTTCAAAAATATCTTTGCAATCAGCTGATGAATTGCACAACAACAGTATACAGAAATGGCTAAAGAGAAGCATTTTCTATACAATCATCACTTATCGCAAGTTGAATCATATGAAACGCGAATATGAAACGCCAGAATATCTCTCCACTATTGGTTGGAGACGCAAAGCACAGCCACCATCTACAGGGTGTTCTCGAATAACGTATGCAAACTGGGGGAGGGGGTGATAGAGGGATCAAATCTAAGCAACATTTCCCTCTTTCATTTTTTTCTCTGGGGAATTGTTTTTGAGATAAAATATTTTGAAATCAGTCCATGCAGCGACGTTGTGAAGTCATAGCAGAGGGAGTCAATTTGAACACTTATTGTAAAACATTTGCATGTTTCATAAAAAAAACAAGTCACATTATTGTATTGTATGCAATGTGCTTTTGTTCTTTTTATTATATCATTGACCATGATTTTGACGTGTTCCAGAAGCACGGGTTGAGTGGCTACATGTGTTCCAGAAGCTACGTTCTGCGCAACGTCCAACATTTTTTATCTCAAAAACAATGCCCCAGAGAAAAAAATGAAAGAGGGAAATGTTGCTTAGATTTGATCCCTCTATCACCCTGCCCCCCAAGTTTGTACAAGTTATTCGAGAACATCCTGTGAATGGGATAATTTTTTTCAGGGGCAACGGACTTAATTTTCCTCTTGTGTACCTTTTTGTATATCAATAACGTATATCAATAACGTATCAATAGGTAACATACATGGTATATACTTGTTCAGAATAATGGTACAGTGGATTCCGCATTATTGAATCGC
Organism: Rhysida immarginata; assembly: GCA_023313115.1. NCBI lineage: Eukaryota > Metazoa > Arthropoda > Chilopoda > Scolopendromorpha > Scolopendridae > Rhysida > Rhysida immarginata. Next base: position 1,095,632 of record JAHWFO010105574.1, read on the forward strand.
CAGTTAGTAGAATCAGCTGCTTATTGGACACAAAATACACTGGCGGAAAAAAAATCCCAACACCACGAAGGACTTGTGTTAGATGAATGAAATTTGGACAGTACATTCAGCTATGGTATCTTTTCAATTGATTCAAGTTTCAAGGTTACAACTTATAGAGGGCGCCACCCTGTACATGCAAATGAGACATTCCAATGACAGATATAAAGGAGATCAGACTCGCGTCTGTGTCACTTCAGACATTTGTAAACGTGTGTGATAGAGTACGTAAAACATGCCTCGAAGGCGACTGCGACGTGTATATGGGCAGCTAACCCAATTCGAACGAGGACGTGTAGTGGGCCTTCGAGAGGGTGGACTTTCGTTCCGTGCTATTGCAAAACGCATGGGTCGAGACGTTGCCACTGTGTACAACTGTTGGTAGCAATGGTCCAGGGAAGGCAGGATTACCAGGAGACTAGGATCTGGACGACCCCCGGCCACTGGAGACAGGGTTGACCGGCGCATCTGTAGGATGGCTGTGGCACCCAATGGCTAAGGTCAAAAACTCTCACCGGTGAGAAGAGTTAGCGCTTGGCCGGTCAGAAATCCCAGTGAGAAATTTGTGACGTCATTTTAACGCGGTCAGAAACGCGAGTTAGTGCTGCTATGCCTAACCGGTTAGTCTCACCGTCCTCACCGAGAAAAAGACGGTTAGCCCAGTGAGAAATTACGTCATCATTCTCTCACCGGTGAGGGTTTTTGACCTTAGCCAATGTCACTCCACGCACAATTCGGAACCGTCTCCTGGCCAGGAATCTCCACTCCAGGCGCCCTGTGGCATGTTTGCCTCTTACCCCTCAACACCGTGTGGCATGTCTTCAGTGGTGTCAAGCCAGAGCGACTTGGAGGGCAGAATGGAGGTCTGTGGTCTTCACGGATGAAAGTCGTTTCTGTCTGGGTCAGAGTGATGGTCGCACAAGGGTCAGGAGAAGGAGTGGGGAAGTCCTGTTACCGAGCTGTATCCGTCGTCGGCATACTGGCCCCACCCCTGGCGTTATGGTATGGGGAGGGATTTCCTACGACAGCAGCCCCCCCCTGATGGTTATCCCAGTCACCATGACGGCAAATGTTTGAATCCATTGTGCTGCCATTCATGGCTGGTATGCCAGGGGGGGCTGTTCCAACAGGATAACACTCGACCCCACACTGCCTCTGCAACCCAACGTGCCCTTCATGGTGTCCACATACTACCATGGCCAGCACGATCACCAGATCTGTCGCCCATCAAGAACGTCTGGGACATGGTCGGACGCCGTGTCAGGGCTCTTCCACGACCAGCAACAACTGTCGCTGATCTGACCATCCAGGTACAACAGGCATGGAATGCCATACCACAAAATGGCATTCAGCATCTCTACGACCGTATGCAGGCTTTGAAACTTGAAACAATTGAATAAATACCATAGCTGAATATACTGTCCAAGTTTCATTAATCTAGCACAAGTCCTTCGTGGTGTTGGGATTTTTTTTTCCGCCAGTGTATAAAACCAAAACCACTTTCCTTAGATATCTAAGTAAAATACAACTACTGTATTAATAGAATCATTGATTTTGTTTATAAGAATCATTCTACCCTTGTCCTCCTTTTCTTTCTGTGGACAGGGACTTATTCAATGCGTCATTCCACTAGTTCACGTGCAGGAAATTCAGTACATGTTCAATATCTCAGAGCATGAAGCTGTGAACATCTCCGAAGAAGGAACACGCCAACTAAACGACACGATCTAAGCATTTTCGAAATAGTAAACTTTTGGAAAGATACGATAAACTTCCAAAATACAGACAGCAAGATGCTGCCAAAGCGCTGGAATTTTCACAACTACTCTTAGCTGTCTTTTACAAGACAGAATGAAGAAATTCTTAAGTAGTTCTGCAAGTTCAAAACAGGAACATTAATCGGAAAAGGAAATTGGAATGCAAAAATTGAAGCAGCTCTTTTCAACTGATTCACTCAAAGAAGACAATTGAAAGTTCCATTTATCAGAGCAATACTCATGGACAGGCCCAACAATTTCACCTCTCAACTTGAAGAAACATTCTAAGCAACTGATTTGGCTTCAAATTGTTAACAAGAAATTACATGGTGAAAGGAACAAGGCAGACGAAACTGCAACGGAAAACTGTGCTGTTCTTCCAGAGATGCAGAAGGATTTCAGTCCTGACAACATTTACAACACTGATAAAACTGGGCTTTATTTCAGAGCTCTTTCCAGCCAAACAGACATTCACGACTACTTCAAACAATGATGATGATCAAACTCTACAGACGAGATATGAGGCACTTGATCAGCAACACTTTTAGAAATCAAACCATGGAAAAGTGGCTTCAGAAATAGCCAAGAAAATCAACCCCCTTCATATGCTCAAAAAGCTTGGGACTCCGTAGTTACATTTATCATAGTAAACTGCTTTCAAAAGTCAGGATTTTGCAAGGACTCAGCTGCAGCATCTGCATATGAGATCAGGACGAAAAAATTAACCTTAACTGACAACAAAATATTTGCAGAGGTCCAGCAAGCAAGAATGGAGAACGTCATTGTTGTTGAAGGGGAAGAGGAAAACTATGCTGAAATATTCTCTCTTCCTACATCGTGGAGCAACACCATAGAGCAGTGGTTCTCAACCCACTGTACGCAAGTGGTGGTACTTGGAAAGGGTTGTTGGCAATATTAGTTTTAAAACTTTACAACAGGCATTTCCTGGCACAGCTTCATAGTTTCGTCAGTTAAGGTTAATTTTTTGAGAAGGAAAGAGGTCATTTGAAGACTAACCTCGCAGTGGATATCCAACCGATGCAGTTAACTGGAAATCCGCCTGTATCGAATTTGATCGTAAATGACAGTCGGGTAACCTATTCCCGGAGTGAGGCAAACTTGGGCACTGGATCATCGGCTGTTTAAGCAATCTTGCATGAACACCTCCAATTGAACAATCCTGCATGCCAAAGTCCTAGAAAAATAGGAGAGGCATCAATGCCTCAGCAACATGCCACCCTTAAGCCAAATGAGCTTTTCTGTGAAAATTGCCTCAATATGTTGATGCATCTCCCTTACTCTACAGATTTGGCACCTTACGACTTTTTAGTTCCCCAAAATCAAGAAGCTAAGGAGGTACCATTTCGACAGTGACAATGAAGACACAGGTTAACAAGTCTTTAATCGTTACTAAAATTAGTTACATGTGCCTCCACAATTTACTGAAAGCAGGTTACACCGGATTACTGTCTAATTTCGTATTCGAATATTGCATAGAGCGCCATTCCATGCTGGCGGTGACCTTTTGAACTAATTATTTTTTGATGGGTATGAACTATTATAGCTTTTGGTCCAGTAGTTTTTTTTTTATGGCCATGTCAAAATGGAACTTTAATTATAAAGACCCTGTATATTTATGAAGTTAATTTGTTGTTTTGACTCAACATGTTTTAGGGAACTTTATAAGAAATACTACACAATTGTAGAGTAATATTATTGCAACTATTTATTTTTCTGACAAAACTAGCAAAAACATGAAAATCAAAAGTATTCACACCCTTCAGTTAATACTCCATTACAGCAATTACTGCCAATAAACGCTAGGATAGCTTCTGAAAAATTTTTCACACACTGTGAACGGGATTTGAGCCCACTCTTCTAGGCAGAAATGTTCGAGTTCATCCAAATTCTGAGAATGTTGCTTGTGTACACCCTTCTTCAGTACATGCCAAGGATCTCGATTGGATTCAAATCGGGACTTTGACTTGGTCAATCGAGAATAGTGTGTTCTTTTAACCATTTTATCGTGGATTTTGCCGTATGCTTCGGATCATTATCCTGTTGAAAGATCCAGTTGCTTCACAATTCAAGTTGTTGGGCTGAGGGTTTCACGTTGGCTACCAATATTTCTTGTTATTTTTGAGCATTCATTTTTCCATGTATGCGGGTGAGATGCCCTGTAGTGTTTGAAGAACAACAACCCCACAAAACAATGCTACCATCTCCATGTTTCACAGTAGGGATGATGTTCTTCTCTTGATAAGCTTCATTCGGTTTTCTCCAAGCATAACAGGCATCTGCATTGCCAAAAAGTTCAATTTTGATTTCATCATCCATAACACTTTGCTCAATGTTTCATAGCTATCATCTATGGGCTATTTGGAAAATTGGAACCATCTTTGTGGGGTTTCCAAAGCAGTGGCTTCTTCCTTAGTGTGTGCCCAACTAAGCCACTGTCATATAAAACTCGACGGATGGTTGAAGTAGATGTGACGTTTTCGGCTTGCAGACGACTCCTCAGGTCCTTTGCAGTTTGTAGTGGGTGATTGTGGCAGCTTTGATGATGGTATGGCATAATCTTGTTGACATCTCCTCGGGTCTTCCTGTTCTAGGCAGCGTTGCAATAGTTTGATGTCTGTTGTATTTCCTGATAGTAGCCACAACTGTTGATACTGGAAATAACTAGCTGTATTGATATTTTTTTATAACAATTTCCACCCTGATGAATTTTGACAGTCTTCTGTCGCAACATATTGCAAAGCTCTTTTCCTTTGCCCATGTTGTCCAGCTGGTGGGAGTGATTTTGGAAAGAAACAATCAGCTTTTAAAGGTTGAACTAATTGAATGTTCATTAAACAAATATTACTTATTGGTTCAAAAACAAAAATGCTAATTTTTACGCTTCTTATCAGTTTAGTACATTCACTTCCAAGGGTGTGTAACTTCTGATTTTCATGTTTTTGCTAGTTTTGTCAGAAAAATAAATAGTTGCAATAATATTACTCTACAATTATGTAGTATTTCTTATATTTCCCTAAAACATGTTGATCGAGTCAAAACAACAAATTAATAAATAAACAAATCATAAATATATTTATAATCATGAAAATGCGAGTTTTTGACAAGGGTGTATAAACTTTTGCTTACAACTGTATAAACATCAGGAAAATTGATTCTTAAAACTATATTTCACCTTAACCTTTGACTCCTAAGGTTCACCTAATTTGCTATAAAATGCAGGACGCACAAAAGTTTAGGTCATTCTGAATGCTGTGGAAAAATCATGTCATTAGGTTCAGTAGATTCAAAGTAGTTCGTTCCACAAACAGAAAAGCCACCAACATTTGGATCTACAAGAGTTCGTCATGAGTTTTAACATCCGAGTGGTCAAATTTACTTTCATCAAACTTAAGTACATTCCATCTATACATTTTATTACATGGAAAATATCATATCATTACTTTAAAATAAAAACTTATTTGCTTAGTAAAACCTTAATGAATTTATGGTTTACACTGAATATGATGTATAAAAGCCCAAGTTTATTTATTGGCTAATAAATCATTAAGTGATAAAGAATTAAAAAGCTTATACATTTTCCACTTGTATCGGAATGATAGTGTTTTTGAAATATTAACTTTATAAATTTAAGATATTCAAATTTCGTTTTTTTTTAAAATATGAAGTAATAAATCAATAGCATCTTGCATTCATCATAGCCACTTCAGTGTACACACGAGTGCTAAATGATCTGAAGGCATGGTTATGCTCGGAAGTCCCATGTATGGTGCCAGTTCTTCATGATTTGGTAAGGGCACAACCTGAAATAAACATATACTTCATTTTATTAAATAAAATTCACATATTATTAATTTCTTTAGACTCGTATGAAAAGAATTTTGTGTACAAAATTTTTGGAAATAACATAAACATTGAAATTTTGATCTGTAATAAGAATGCAGGTATATGGTTGCCTTTCTTTGAAAACCTTGCAAGTCTGATTTTGGTAAAAAACAACTTATGCAATGGATTCAGAATTATCTATTTTAGAAGTTGATAAAAGGTTCTTATGTCAATGCATTACATAGAGCCATCTACTGGAAGAAACGTAAACCTCGTATCATCGTCATCATATTCAATGTTTATCAATAGCCTCTGCTTGTATTTCTCCTCTACACATTTCATATGTGCTGCCCTGGTAACTTTTGAATGCTTTCTAGAATGTAGGGGTCCCAATTTGTATACGGGTGCTTTTCCAGTTACCACACACCTAATATAGTCACTGTCTATGAAACATTTTGAAAGGTTCTGCCTCCTAGGCAATAGCTTCAGCACGTTGTGAGATATGGACCTGAGCTATACATCTCATGAAAGTTTGGAATGTCCTCTACCAGACAGCGCCTTATTTTTCAACATCATCTTCAACACTGAACAATTTTTTTTTCATTCCATCAGGCAGCTGTTGCTGGCATCAAGTGATGCACTGCTGCTTTCATCTCGTATCACTGGTGTAATAGTGACCCTTCAGATGTTATTAGTTTCCACCATAAAGCCATAGATAACACTCATCCTTCAATGAATGTCTATGGATACCCTCCTCTGTGAGAAATTCAATCACAGCACATTGTTTCAACTGAATGTCCATGTATGTTGCAATCTTCTCAACCATTTTGTGCATGCATGACGTTGTAGATGGGTGCTATAAGAGGTCATGATAATCTATGAATCAGGCTTTCCTTTCATGCTAGTTTCACATCCGTATGTGGCATATTGCTGAAGCTATCGCACAGGAGGCAAAACTATTCAAAATGCCTTCGCAGTACGGGGCGTCATTATGGCCTCTTGACATTTCATGGGCACAACTTGAGGATGGCTGTAGTCCATCTGTTATCTTTTCTTCTGTCAAGATATCTAGCCCATTCGAGTTGTTGTATCCACACTTCTGTTTATTCTCAAATCCAAGTAGGACATTTTTTATCCCTGCTTATAATACCTACCATACATTGTTCTTTGAGTGGTTTGTGTCGTTGGATGGCCTTCCTGTTTAGTGTACATGTTTATGCTCTTTAAGTGGGGGATGGTGACACGCTGATTGAAGACATTCCTTTTCAGGCATAGGGGATGTTACTTTTAAGGATAAGCAGAAATGACATCAGATAATAAAATAAAGGCACATACAGTTTTATCCTGAAAAAACACATTATCAGACATATGAGGTTTTCAAAATGAGACAACCACATATGCATAGTCTTTGCCAAATCATGCATAGCTCTCAAACCAATATTACCCTTGTCTGAAATATATCAAGTAGAATAGAATCTCCATAGGGCGAACATCAATAGAGCGGAATTCTCTCTATAGCGAAATTTTTCTGTGGTTGTGGCAAAAATCCTATTGATTTAATGATTTTTCAATCTCCATATAGTGAAATCTTCAAAGCGTAATTATCCCTATAACGTAAGGATTTTTCGGTCCAGACAATAAATTTTAAGGTATATTTTAGCTCTTTATTACAAAATTTGGTTCCCAGACTTAGCATGACTGGACAACCAACAAACGATATCATCGCAAATGGCCAACGAGCAAAGTAAAAAACAAGTTTTTACGTCGCAAGCTCTGCCCCGTCGGCTGTGGCATTAGCCTTATTTTATCGGCAAAATTACAAAGAGTTCTCGAGAACGTTATCACACAAAACTACCCATGTTGCACAGCAATAATGACGGCCTGCTAATGAGTTTAAATGCGCAAGCATGTTAAAAATTTATTCTCTATGAGAGTTGGCATGAGAACTACTATAAAAGCTGTTGAAACTCGGAAGATTTTTTTATATTAAAAACTTTATTTGTTCAAATTTATGAATTTATTTTATTGAAAGTTTAAGCCCATGAACATTTTAGTGAAATTCTAATTTTACCGAGGCCGACGAAAAAACACTCGTCGATCTTAATATATACGTTTATGGGTAAGTTCTATTGGTATTTTTCCGTAAAATATATATTACAAACTTATTTTCGGTCTGGCCTGCTTTCAAATTTTAATTATTTCAGAAAAAATAATCACGATCCAAACAATTTTCAGCAATGGCGACCAGGATGACTTTAGATAGGCAGCGATGTCAAGTATCGAAAAAGTTTTGTTCTTATTGTTAAGAACATTCAAATTAATAAAAAATACTAAATTTTTATATATAAATACTAAATTTAAAATATATATGTAATTTATACACCAAAATTATGCCAATATTAACACTACCTCCATGCAATGAAATATCTATACAGCGAAATGATTTTGCCAGTCCGTTGAGTTTCGCTATACAGAGGTTCTACTGTATTAAGATACAGCAAGAACAGATGAAGGTAGGATACATCTGTTCTTGGATATAGTTAACAATGATTTCCAGACTAATTTTATATAAACATTTACAGTAAATCAGAAGTACCAGATAACCTTTCATAAGATCTATCCATTATTCATTTGGTTAGATTACAAAAGAAATCTAATAATGTTAAATTCTCTCCTACCTCTTCTACACAAAGATGGGAATCATCAGTAAATATGTAATCCAAACATCCTGTGAAACCTAATGTGAAGTTTGTGTATGGAGGAGTTCCACAAGCACTTGTTAAATGAAATGGATGAGTTAAACAAAAATTTTCAATTATATCTTCAGAATCTATAAAATAACATTTATATTTAAACATTAACGGAAACATGTACAACAAATTCAAGATGAAATAATTCACAATATACCTTATTTATTTATTTATTCATTCAAGTTTCCAATGGTAATTACCCATAAAATACATAATCAGCAATATGATAAAAAAATTAAAAACACACACAAAAAAAAGGAAAAGTAATTAATACAGTCAAACTTTGTTAATATATAACCATTTTCACCAGTGTGTATCAGCAATCGAAAGGTCAAATATCGCAAATACCAGTAATCACGAGGGTACGCTTGTGTATGTGGAAAATAATGGAAGTGTGGATGGCCAGGTCAATTCAATCAACCATCATAACAGACTTATTGTGCACCTTCGATTGTGTTTTAGGCCTTACTATCAGAAAGCAAGAGTGGAAGTTCTGTCCCTATACCTTTGCAGCATTACATCTTGCTTCGATGTTATTTGGCGAGAGGCTGAACTGATATTAAACCTGGACGATGAACACAAGATCATTGCCTAGTGAAATGAGATGAATGCTGACACAATTGATAACAATAGTAATTATAAATAGATGTGCTGTCCAAACTTCTCTTATGGTATATCAACAGGAAATTATCAATTTTCAAATATAGGTAGTGAGGCAAAAACCCAAAGGATGCAATTAATGGTTTCCAGAATTATACAAGAGATATTAAAGACTAACACTCATTTACAACACCCATTAGGACGAAATTACAGATAATTGCGGTTGATTACTGATAAATGTCACATTCCTGATTTCACAGTGACATACAGCATATATATACATATAGTGCATAGAAGGTCAGCAGTTGCCAGTTTATGACCCCTGTTTGATTTAAGAAAGGGAAGCACTATTACATATGGATTTAAGACTGTATTAATTTTTCCCCTTTAATATTCAACATTACATTTGACTGTGCTATTTAAAGATAGTGAATTTTCACTGTATGTTAACATTATTTAATAAAAACTTAGGCCCGGATTTACAAAAAATTATTAGCAACTTAATGACAACATCTCATTGTTACGGCATCTTACCATGTTTATTGCCGTTCACAAAACGTTGCAAACGAAAGCGTCATTAAGGAACGGCACCTCAGAGCTGTTGTTACAGCGTCATTACAGTCAGTTTAAAATGGCGGAAGAGTATCTTTCTCTTGCAATCACAAAGATAAGAATAAGTCTTCTCTTGGATGAAGAAAGAAGACGTATCCTAATGCTTCATATATCCTGACTCATCATTCATAAATTATCAATAGTCAAACATATGTAATATTGTAGACCACGAGGCTCAGTCGATATGTAAATCGAAAAGGAAATTGGCAAAAGTGTTCAACTGTTGAAGACCCCTACCAGCCAAAAGGCACTGACTTCCAAATAAATCTTTCCAACATGTGCTTCTTTAAAAGCATTTCATATTTCTAGAAAGAGTTTTTATTATTATTTTTTTCATAGGTATTGATTAACAACTGTATTCCACAATCGGTTGCTTTTGCTTTCGATCTTTTTCCATTTTCTTACTTCCAATCTAGGCTTGATTCTTATTCACTATTTTGAAGCAAACAAAGGCGTCATTTCTGTACTCTTGAAATCACACGACATTTTTTTCGTCATTACATGTAAGAAGGCTAACAACATGTATTGTGAATTGCATTTATCAAAAACTTGCTAAATTTACCATCGTCATTGATTAATGACCTTTTTGTGAATCCAGGCCTTTATTTTTTCAATAGCTTTCTGAATACTTAAAGAAATACTTACCACTTTTCCAATCTGGATGATCATCAGGGATAAACTGTGTTGTTATAAACTGGTAAACTCCATATTCTGGAGAGCTATTAAAATCACCAGTAAACAGAAGCGCAACCGAACAATTTGGATCCTGACATAAACAAATTCACAAGGAAAAAAAAAAAAAAAAAAAAAAAAAAATTGTAAAATCAACTTTCAGGAAGGGGGACGGGATTTAAAACATACTTCTTTGGATTTGCAATATAAGAAAAATTAATTGGAAAGAGCATAATCATATAAATTTTACACACAGTAACACAAATATTAAAATTCAGATCTAAAATGAAAAAGCAACACACGTATCTCAAATTCCTTTCGAGTTTTTATTATTTACCAATGGTATTTTTTTACTGTATTTTCGCAAATAAACCCAGAGGAGAGTGTGCGCTAGTTTTTATAAAAAAATATTTTCAATTTAATATTTATGACTCTTTTTAATCTTTTATGTGACATAAATATTGTTAACCTCGCAAAGAATAAAAGGGCATGGGATTTCCAATTTTTCTTTTACATAAAACCCGAATTTTCAGACACATACAGGAGGAAAGGTATCTTCGCGAAAATACAGTAAAGAACTCTCATGTTTGACTGACTGTCATCAGTTATGAAAACTCAGCAGAATATAATTACATGATTAAAATAATTTTTTTCCGCATTATGTTTTATCCCCGACAGACCTGGGTAGCTGGTTCAAAATTATTGTATGGATGATGTACCGGTAATTTTTCTTCTTTCATTTTTATATTTTAGTTTTTAATTCTGATATTGTGTGTGTTTTTTTCCCCTTCCATTTACATTTCATTTTCACTTTTATTTTTAACGTTTAATTTTTTCCTCTAATCTGGATATTCAAAACTAGCTTAACGCGTGTGAATGACATTCACACAGAAGCTAAATACTTACTGTGTACGTAGCCACAATTAACAGCTTTTAATATTAAAAAATATTAACCAGGAAATGAGAACTAAAAATAATATATTCAACCATTAAAAAAGTATGATAAAATCACATTTTCTATTCTGCTTCCATCTCATGCTTGAATCTGAAAAAATGTTGCAATCTCATTAGTGAGCAGATGATTTCTTTTTTTTTTTGTTACTGAACAGTCAATCAAGACAATCACTCTTTTAGCATCCACTAATCCTGAAAACAGAATTTAATAACATTTCCTTATTGGAGAGTAAATTTTCAAATTTCAAAAAACCTTAATACCTAAACAAACACCTGTAATTATAAACCTTTCGCCATTTTAAGTTAATGTTGAATTTTGTTTAGCCATACTTAAATAAAAGTTATTTGTATAGGATGGGCACAAAGTCTTGCCAATATTTCAACATTTCACCAACAAAAAAATGTTAATCATAGAATTATACGAATTGCAGAAAATGATAAATAAACTCAAAAGTTTTTTCTGGACGATTTATACAAGTTCAACATGTTAGTTGCCGGAAAACATCTAAGTAGTAAACAATTTCTATCCACCTTTGTTTTTTTTTTTTTTACTGTCCTCAATGCTCTATGAAGGTGTGCAATACGCAACATCTTTCGGAAAGCCCCAAAGGAAAATAAAACTGAGCAGCATAATGTTCAGCGATCTTGGGTGGACAGAGGAGAAGTTTGTCGCATTTGATCCAACTCATGGGAAACTCTTGATTTAGGTATGCTCGCTTTTCTAATCCCCAATATAGAGCGTGAAAAAGATATGGTTGTTGGCTTCAAAGTTGAGGTACAACAAAATTCTGAAGCATATCCAGATAGCTATTTGCATTAACTGTAGTCTCGTAAAAGAAAAAGGGTAAGAATGCACACCACGCAATAACTTTTGGACTATCTCATGACAAATTTTTGGAACCCCATATCCTCATATTATGCCTATTAACTTTGCCCAAACCATGAATGTTGCTTCATCCGAGAAGGTTATGTTTTGGCAAAGTTGACCTTTAGTTACAGCGAGCACAGTGTGCATTGCAGTGCAGCATCTCTCAGAGACACCCAAATGATCTACTCATTCATAGCAACTGTTTCGTATCTGCCCTGCAGTGAAGCATCACTCAAAGACGCCGCTCTTGACCCATTTCGCAGCAGAAACCCCTAGAGTAAAAGCACAAACGAGGGCATATCCCTCAAATAAACCTTAATTTTATCTGATTTCAAACAAACAATGGATCCTAGATCAGTGGAAAACGGTTGCATTTTCCGAAGAGTCGCGTTTTCTACTGCATCGTATCCACCGGGAGACATCCATTATTTAAAAATATCTGGGTTTTTTATCAGAATTTACTAGAGTTTTTTTTGTATTTGGAGGAGGGTTTTTTTTTAAAAATTTATTTTCCAATATTAATTTACCGAATTAATTAATTGATGATGGCGTTGGCCATAAAATTTAAACTACATATTTTCATTATTGTCGTGCATCCGGATGAATATGATATTAAATTTAAATGATAAATGAAAAATTAAGCCACGAGCCTACATTACAGTCAACAACGACTTAATTGCTCAGTCTGACAGAGCGTCGCGATCCCAGACTGGAATTTTCTTTTTATTTACTAATTTCATTTATTATTTATTTAAACATTTAACATCTATATTTTTTAACATTTTAACATCTGAGGCATCGTGTTGAAATAAAACCCCTCAGACCACTCATCCATCAGCTTTTCTTTAATAAATTGGATACTTGGGGATCTTTGAAACTGTATACATATGCGGTGGCTATGCTATGACCTATCCATTATCAGAATTTAGTTTTATATTTCTGGCATAAGACATGTGGCAGAACATAAAATTATTCCAAATGTACGAATACCTCCCCTAATAAGAACAATAACCAGATTTTAAAAACATTTATACAGTAAAATTATTTTAGGAAACATTTCAACCCCCACCCCACAGTAAACATTATAAGGGAAAACTTCAATAAAGTTTCGGATAACTCGATAAAAATGATCTAATAATTATTAAAAAATACGGAATGGGATGTTTTGGCGCCGCATCAAACCCCCCAGTTTGGAAATGGTTTCCATGCAGGATCAATATTTACCTAATTAAAAACTAAATGATATAAAAGTTATGAGATATTACCTAAAATCTATCTATCTTTATATATATATATATATAGAAGGATGTTTGTTTGTGGGTTTGTGGGTTTATTTGTTTGCTTTTTATACAAATCTACAGTTTTATTCCGATCTTGATAAAATTTCGCATTCATGACCGTCAAAGCATGAGGAAGGTCACTGTCTACCTCAGATTTCGAAAAAATAATAATTATTGATATTCATGGTTATGGCAGGGCATATTAATGAGAAATATTTCATGACCAACAATGCAAGACAAAGTTTTTGCAACAATAAGTATCAACAATGGTATCAACACGCAATTCACAAACACGCTGCACGGACCAACAATATATATCTCATGACCAACAATGCAAATAAAAGTTTGTGCAACAATAGGTATCAACAATGGTGTCAACACGCAATGCACCAACAATATACAAGGATCAACAATATATGTCTCATGACCATCATCATGACCATCATCAACAATGCAAGGCAAAGTTGGTGCAATATAGAATTCAATGCATAGAATTCCTGTTATTCAGGCTTTTCTTAGAAAAGAGAATTCTTAGGACATAACAATTTCTTGAAATCTTTTAAAATGATCAGTAACTGGACATGAGTTATCAGACTATTGAGAAAGGGTGAAAGACGATAGAGGAAGCACTCCTTAATCACCATGCTGTATTGAGCAAATGGTAAGCAAGTAAATAGAAGAATCGGCGACTGCTAGACTACACAAAGTGATGAATGGCCTTTTTGCTTCAAAACATTGAAAGAAGAAAGGAAATTGCAGCAACATCAAGTGTACATCTAAAGTACGGTAAGATTGCGTGAGTAAAAAATTATTTAGACTAGAAGGCATCCTTGGAGAGGTCCATCCATTGTGAGCCTTTAAAAAATTTTTTTCGGTAAATCAAGTATATCACCTAGAATGGATTTTTTTTTAATAAACTCAATTTGAATAATCTCAATATCAAAAATAAACTAAAAAATCAACAAGACAAAAGCAACTTTAACAATTTAAAATTACATAGAAAATTTATAGAGTACCTCCCCTCCCCAATAACAAGGAATGTAACGTGTTAACATTTTAAAATAATGCTTTGGCAGAATCGGCTAAAACCTTGCAAAGATCTTTAAAAAGTATAAAATGTTCTTACAATTATTTTACTTCCTAATCCAAAATACTTTCCATATGGTGAATTCAATTTTAAGTTACATTCCTTGTTATTGGGGAGGGGAGGTAACTTTTTAATTTCTAATGTAATTGTAGCCCTTAAAGCTGCATCTAATGTACCGATAGTTATTAAACAAGTAAAGTCCTCAGTCGATAGTAAAATAAAGTTAAGAACATTTTTTTTCTTCAACCCCATCCTTCAAAATGGCAGATGATGTTGGTGCCTCCTCAAGTGTCCATGTAAAATTAACCTACTTTTTATATGCTTTTAACCTTTAAAACTGTTTAGCTAAGATAAATAATCATAGAGATAATATAAACATTTAAAAGCATTATTCGAGCTTTCTTGCATTTTCATTTAAGCTCAGAAGGAGCAAAGTATAGTCTAAAATACATTATGAAAATGCTCATTATTCTGCATAAAATTAATTTTAATCCATATTTGGCATTGCTATACTTATATAAATAAGATTTGATTCAAAAATTATTTTTTTGTTGCCGAAATGATGAGTGCTCCTTTAAGGCTAAATTGTTAAAGTTGTTTTTGTCTTGTAGATTTTTTTTAGTTTATTTTTTGATATTGGGTTTATTCAAATATTAAATTTATTTCAATTTGAATTAATGGAGATGGTTTGTTATAATCATGTTAAAAATGGTTTTGAAATATTACGTTATCTTATGATCATTTTCCTTTTTATATTTAATATTCTTATATTCATTCTTTTTTATATTGAATTATTATTCTTGTAAGCTGTTATTGTGCTTCAATCGCCTGTTGCTTGCAAAATTACAAATAAATTAATTAAATAAATTAATTAATTAAGTTAAAAAAAATCAATAATTTCCCTCCAATTAATGATAAACGAGTTTTAATGTAATTCTTTATAAAATATTATTATTAAATAAGTTTCGTAGATATGTATAATTCTCTAGAAAATTTTAATTCTTTAGTACCAATTTTAAGTAATCTTTTTATTTTATAAAAATGACTAAATTTTTAATTGTATACCTTTCTTTTATACATTGCTACAAGAAAGTTATAACTTTGTTTTTGAGAGCGCATTCTTATTTTAAATCCATCCACACTTTTAAAACTCTGTGTTTCTTGGTAAATTGCGGACAAAGGTTTTTACTGTTGACCCAGCTTTTAAATTAATTCATTCGTATAGTAGTAATCATAAGTTAATTGACATTTTTTGTTGACTATAGCAGCTTTCTCCTCTATTTTAACCTTTGAACCATATCTTAATCTTGTTTTTTTGCTTTGTCTTTTTGTGTTTCTCTACTTTAGTTCTTTTTACATGTTTTCACATCAACCCCGTTTTGGGCTCTTGCCTGTGGGGGACAACTCGGGACTTAACTCAACTCTACCCCCCGGTTTAATTTCCGGGGGTCTTATTCCCGATGTTGTTACATTATTTTTATTTATATGAGATGGTTTATTTGTTTTTAGTATTTATTTGCATAAAGTGCCGGCTGTTTATGGGAATAAAATCATAATCACACAAAGAAACTCCGTGTTTACGCATTTATAAAATTACCAATAATTAAAACGCTCTTTACTCATTTCTTATTCGTATAATTTCATACGTTTAATACCAAATAAATAAATAACCTTTTAATTGTTAGTAATCTTACAAACATGAAACACGGAATTCTTTTGTGTGATTTTAAAGGACCGCCACTTTACGCAAATAAAATCATTGATTTCTTTGTGATACAAGACCCACTCAACTTTTTTTTTGGTAATTTAGTAATATTTTGTAATATATCAAATGTTTAAATCGCTTATTAATTAGTAATAATTTTGTAAATTCTTATACTAAGCGTTTCAATAACATTAATTGATTATTGTTAAATATCTACGAATTATAAATAAACTTTATTAATTTCTAATAGTAATTAGTAATTTTTGAGTAAAATGCTGCGAAATAGGTCAAGAGCGGCGTTTTTGAGTGATGCTTCACTGCAGGGCAGATACGAAACGGTTGCTATGAATGGGTTGTTCATTTGGGTGTCTCTGACGGATGCTGCACTGCAATGCACACTGTGCTCGCTGTAACTAAAAGTCAACTTTGCCGTAATTTAGAAAATCACTGTCTACGTCAATATCGTGGAACAGCCTATCACAAAGGCCACATGCATAGGTCTATCATTGGGTTTAATCTCATGCACAACTTGCACATTGTATACATACAATTCTAAACGTTTATGAAGGATCTACCTGATGGCTGAACAAGGCATTTGTAACTGGCGAGATGCAGTACTCAGTTTTCTTGAGCTGCATTGAAAGGTTCTGATCTTGCTCAACGCTTTCTTCCGATACACTAAGCTGGCCTGATCTTTTCTCTTAGACCAGTCTTCATCATTTGTTTTATACTCCAAAAGATGATGGGCCCTAACAAATGTTGTTCAGAAGTTTCGCCGAGTTATAACAGAATCACTTTTGAAATACTATTTCGCACACAGAGCTTTTTCACTGACAGATGCCTTTTTTTGAAAAACTGACTGCAGCATCCTAAAGCAGTTCCCTCAATAAAAACTTTTTGAGTTTATCTATTATTTCCCACAAACAGTTTCATTAACATTTTTTTTGTTGGCGATTTTATAAAATATCAACAAGACTTTGTGCCCACCCTGTATAATAAATAATCCTAGGGAACATTCACAGATCACATGGTCAATTTTAGGAAGCTGGGGGGAGCAGAATTTAACCACTTGTGACCACAAAAGGGAAAAAGGGGGATCAAGTAATGATCATGTGGTCAAATTAATTTAAAATGCATCAAAAATCTGCATTTAAATACCTTCATTAGGGGCAGTAGCTAGTTTAACTGTTAAGAATAGTGTTCCCTAACTTTTTTGGTGAACCGTTATCCAACCTGGTTGCGTTCATGAGTTGAATACATTATTGATACATTTACCTTTATTTTAGGTAATGAAGAGGATATAAAACTCGGTTGAGAGCAAATATCTGGTTATTTATTAATAAATTCACACTGGAAAAAAACATCATGAAAGCCTGATCCAACGAACCATGGGGAGGGGTGGCCATGATTCTCCCAATATGAGTCTTTAACCCAGTTGGGTATTATTAAAAATACCCAGTACGATTGCCTGTCTTTAACGTTTGCCGACGCCAACTTTCATGACCTTTATTACTGTGTGAATTTAATGAACAAGTTCTCAAATTATGGAAGATCATTTACTTATCAAGTACAAATAATATAGTAATAAATTCTGATCATGAACACAATCGTGCTGGGTTTTTTTTTTTTTTTTTTTTTTTTTTTTTTTTAATGGAATAGATGACTAGATCTGGACAATCTATTATATAAACTTAATAGTCCTAACCAAGTCAAAAAAGATTCAGTGAAGGAAATAATGCAAATTTAAAAAAAAAATCAAAATGAAACTTAAGTCCCAAATATGGAGTGAATAATTTTTTCCTTTGGGGCTTTGTGTTTTTTCATAATACTGTATTTTTTTTAAAAAATAAAATGCTTTATTGAATTAATTATTTATGGAGTTGTTTTATTAGTAAATCTTAGTTTTTAAATTTGTTTTTAACATAAAAAATATTTTTCCTCCAAAACATCGTGAAAATTTAAGGATCTTAGATTGGCTTATACAATGTGTAACAAAAAGGTATGGCCAAACTGTCAGGAAACATTCCTCGCATGTAGAGAAAGGGAATAAGTTATATGGACATGAGTATGGAAACACTTTATTTCCATGTTAGAACTCATTTTCACATTGATAGGTAACAGATGGATAGTTAGAGGTGGACCAATTCCTTGGCCTCCATGCTCTCTGGATCTTAACCCACTACAGTCCGACCAACTTTGGCCTAACTAAACACTGGTTAAAGTCCAACTACACATTCCAAAGGAATAAATGCGCTACATAAAATAGTGATGACATAATTTGATGGTTGAATTTTTTTTGGCCTTAAAAACGGCTTAAAAAGATAACCAAATAATATGAATAAAAAAAATAAAATGCATAAAACTGGAATTTTAACTGGTCCTGCCTAGATGGTCAATTCTATGGCGGAAAGCAGTTTGAGCTTGACTTAGTTTATAATTTATTTATTTATTTCTTATAGTTGTTTGTTTTATTATAACAGTATACCACTGCTCATTAAAATTAACAAATCTTCATAAGTATTGTTAAAATTATACAGGGTGGACCAAAAAAAAACCTCGCCACTGAAAATTTCTAAGTCCAATGGAAATGGTCCACAGAGGAGTGAGCGATTCTAGACGGAAGAACGCTACCATTAATTAAGGCAGGTGTTAACGTTAAATGGAACAAGTTGATTTCTAGACAAGGTGAACATAATCTTAAATTGTACACTTTTTAGATCATTGTCTCTTTTATTGATTAACTACAGCTTGACAAAAGTATCGGTATAAAAACAAAAAGCAGTGCTTTCGAAATGCGCGTATCCAGGTCATATTTTTCTTTGTATTTTCATTGTGGTTAAAGAGTGTTTTTTCTATTACTATCTACAACTTGCAAATGCAATAATGTAATTTGAAACATAATGGCTTCTTGCCAGAACTTTCGGTACTTTCGTATAATTAGGAATTTAGACTTTTATTTGTGGGCATTTGAGAGCTCTTGTGTATGGAACCTCGGTACAAGATGCATAGAGCATTCATGCCCGTATTGTGGAAGGCTGCAAAACAACATGCAATTCTCCAGGTAAACATCAGCGCATCCAGGATTCAATGCGACGGCAGGTTGATGCATGTATCCATGCTAAGTGAAGGGATTTTGAACATTTCAAGTAAGAAACAGTTTCATGTTGTATGCTGGCACATTTTGTTCCTCCGTTTCCCATGAGTAACGTCATTAAGGAAGACCAGTTCTAACATGGAAATAAAGTGTTTCCAAACCAATATTCATATAACGTATTTTCATCCTCTACATGAGAGGAATGTTTCATGAAAGTTCGGCCGTATTTTTTTGTTACATCCTGAACTCTAGGCAATACGATAATTTGAAATGTTTTCCATTATTACCTGTGCCTTTTCCAAAGCGACTGCTTGTTCGAGGTGCCGCAAACACAGGCCTGTTTGGATTAAACGAATATTGCACCATTCTGGCTTAGAGTATAGATGAATATTAGCAACACATAGTTTTTGGTTTGGCAAGTCCAGGGATTTCAAAATCACAATCTGTGAAATCAATCATGAATCTGTTAACACTTAACAGCTTTTATCAATGAATAAATTACATTTCTCAAAAGTGCTCGGTTATTTTTGCTAAAGTGGTAAAATACAAACTTGTAAAACGGTTTTAAGTTCGGCAATTTTGGTCTTTAGAGTTTCATTTTTGGATATGGCTGTGAGAAAATCTTCAAATGCTGGTTCGCTTTCTAAAGCTTTGCCCAAAATGACATCATGATGACTAACAAGGCTGTAGAGTATAACAAGACCTATCATTAACCAAACATTATGTGAATAACAATAGTGATTAAAATAAGCCGAATGGGAAAAAAAAAATCACGTTTGGCCATACCTCACCTAAATTTGCTTTTATTATAAAAACATGCTAATCCTTCTGCAACTTTTCCTGCTTTAGGTGTGAAAATTCCTTCATAATTTGAAACTTGTAATGTTGGCAATAAAAGATGATCAAATATTTTGGTATCTACTTCTTGCAGACAAAGTAGATCACCATTATATCCTTTAAAATAAAAAATCAATTATGGAAGAACAATCTTTAAATGAAAGGTGAAAAAATAAGAACAAAATACACTGCTGGCCATGGAAATCCCTATAACAGAAGAAGTGTATTAATTTGCAATGAAATTAAAAGCATGTGCAGACCAAAGGCACAATACAAATGATTAAACTGAAATTGCCGAAATGTGACTGCAACACCTGATATAGAGGGCACTTGGAGCTTTTACCCAGTGCTTAAAAAGGACATACAACAGACTGGAAAGTCAGAATTTTGAGTGTTTAGAAGCAGATCAGTATGCCTCGGTGTTGTGCTTGTGAAGGCTATCATCACTCATACTCATTCGAATGGGTCATATGGTCAGAAGTGGGGATGGTTGGCTCGTCATATGCACCTTACCTGCGAAGTCACCATTGTGACAGGATATGTGCAGCCATGGATACATGCATGTCGTATATCACATAGAATAAGTACTAGTCCTCATGTGTGTACTACAGATAAAGATCATTGTCATATCCACCGATGTGCAGTAGCAGCTAGTGGCACCACATCGAGAAAGATCCTCCACTATATGGGACCTGTACTGCATTTGTCAGTCTCAACAGGAACCATTCATCGCCGTTTGAATGAGGCTGGTATTACAGATCTGGCATCCATTATGCTGTTTGTCTTTAACACCTTGGCATCTATAGCATGTTATCAATTGTGCCAGGAAGTCAATATTGGATAGAAGAATAGTGACATATTGTGTTCTCCAATGAGTCCTGCTTCATCTTCATGCAGATGATGGCTGCATCAGGGTTTAGCACTGCAGAAGGCAATACAATGATCCTGCATTGATTCGTGAACATTAAGTCCAGGACCTCAAGTGTTATGCTGTGGGTGTCATTAGTTATGATTACTGGTCACGTCTGGCGGTTCTTGAAGGCACAGAAACAGCCCAGTGATACAACAATGAGGTTGTGTGGCCCCATTTTCATCAATTTTGGTGCAGCATATCCAATGCTATCAGGCAGGAAAATAATGGTTGTTCCCAAAAAGCTAACATCACCTACAAGATGTGGACAGCACTCCATAACCTGCCAAACTTTCCAGATTTGTTCTCTATTATACATGTTTGGGATCTGATGGGACAACATTTGCACCAGTTAACCACCTGCCCAAACACTGGATGATCTACATGTCATGTTGCAGGAAGCATCGTGGCTTAGGGTGGTATCTTTGCTAGCTCTGTGACAGAATGCCTTACCACATCACTGCATGTGTAGACAGAAAAGAAGGCACATAACCCATATAGATTTCATGTTTTGCTGATGCTATACAATGCACCCATTATGCATGAAAGGCTAATCACTACTCATTTGTATTATCTGTCTGTGATGGTTTAATACAATTTTCAGTATGGAGAGAGGGTGTAACAATTTCCACGACTAGCAGTGTAATATTCAATGTGTTAACCTTGAATTTCTTTTAATAAAAGTTGTTTTCTATAATCAATTGCCAAAGCATACGGTGGACAGGTGGAGAATAATTCAGTCCTAGAAAAATTAGAATCTGCATACAGGTCGGCCAGTATGTTATAAGACAGGACTCTAAACCTGTAACAAGGAAAAAGGCTAACTTAAACTTTTGTTATTGGCAGAAAAACAATGTTGAATCAACACCACTTAGCATTATTTCTATTTCTACCAAAGATAACCAAAGCAGAGTGATTCTACATCTAATGAAGGAGCGTTTTGAATATGCATATCTAAAAGTTAATGTTTTATTAATTTAGGCATTGCTTTATTGTGTGCTCTACAAACTTTCAACACAAAGTGATAAAGTGGAGGGAGGGCTATACACCTCTCCAGCTATGAAAATATAATTTTAGTGCCCAATGCCTCACAGTCCATAGCATCAGATGTAAGTGCCAACACACGGTAAAGCATAAAACTCGATCAAGTAAGTATATCAAAAATTGCATAAAAATAGTCTTAACCAGCAAAAGCTCTGTAAAAAAAAATAATAATAATAATAATAATAATAATAATAAATAAATAAATAAATAAATAAATAAATAAATAAATAAATAAATAAAATAGTTAACAGTTTAACTGCATAATTAAATTTTGCAAATTAATAAAGTAATGACTAATTTGCAAATCGTTTGCCAATACACTACATGATCAAATAAATTGGGACACCCCTGTGAACACTGGGGTGTTTCTCCTGGACTGGACTGGGCCCGCTCATAAAGGTGGACGGAAACCTCAATGCTGATGGCTACAGGACCATTCTGGATAACGTGGCACTTCCAGCGCTGTGGGAACACTTCGGTGACACGCAGTTCCTCTTCCAGCACGACAATGCGCCTTGCCACAAAGCAAGATCCATATCAGACTGGTTTGACGAGATGCGGGTTGAAGAACTGGATTGGCCTGCCCAGAGTCCTGATCTCAACCCCATTGAACATCTTTGGGACGAATTGGAACGACGTGAGATCCAGGATGGTTTGCCCTACATCTGTCCAGGAGCTGACCACGACACTCCTCGAGGAATGAAGGTCAATACCTGTGGACACATACCGTATCCATGTATCTGTGATATTAACTTGTGGACAACATGCCATGTAGGCTTTACGGTAGAGCAACAGGTGTCCCAACTCCTTTGATCATGTAGTGTAGTAGTCACTCATTGGTTTCCTTGAATCATTGCATGCGTGTCCTCAGTGGCGCTATCAGTAATAAATAAATGTGGATGGACGTCCTGCTCTCTTTCATCCTTCACACTTGCCAGACAGTGTTGGAATTCTTGATCCATTTGGATACACTTTGCAGTGCTAAAACACTACCCCATATTGTACTGGAAGTTTTTGATGAATTTCTGCTCCTACTTTGATCAAAAATGGATAGTCACAGCACATAACTAAACTGTGTGATGATGCTAAACTTTCCACAAATTGAGACAGGTGACAGCGGTTGGCATGTGGGTGCAGAAATCTCTACCGCTAACCCAAAGAACATTAACACGTGTGCGGAAACTTATTGACTGGCCCTCATACATGAGATTAGAGCTAATAACAGCATAAGAAATTACATTTCTTTGAAAATTACAACTTCAGAAAACAAGAGATATAAAAAAATGTGTGTTAAAATTGAGAGTAATATTATCATGTCTAAATATTAATATCAAAGGGAAATCTTTTGTAAAAATCTGTTTATAAATGTCTAACCTGCCTATTTTGGTAGGATTTTGTGTTAACAAATGACGTTTCTCAAAAGGGCATGGTCCTGGTCCACTTGCAACGAGGACCGATGATACAGCTTCGAGATTCTGACCAAAATATCCATCCACCGAGATAGGAATACAATTAATTTTTAGGTAACGATGAACATCGTCGGGAGTACTAGTGTAGGTATAACCTTCTCCAACTTTTTCCCAGTTATACGCAGAGGTATCCAATTGTGTTTCAACTTTTCCTTCTTTTGGATTGGAAGTAGTGGCTACATCAGTGGTGTCCTCCTCTTTCTCCTCCTTATTCTGTTCTTTCTCAGAAAATTTTTCGCTGCGAAACCATATGAACTTCGTAGAACGGAAATCAGCAAATTCCAATTCAACACGAGGACACACAGTGAATCCAGCCATGATATTTTTTGGCAACGATAATTTCACTACAGTCGGCGGGTTGACTTGTATCTTGAATTCAGTGTCCGCAATCTTGAGAACGGCTCCTTCCTGAAAGGCGACCTTGTTTTCGACATCTCCGCTGACTCGAATACCTGCCAAATAAACCGACACATTCTCCAGGTCCTTGAGACCAGCTCGGAGAGACTCGATCTCCGATGGGGAATTAGCTTTGCCTGATAGCTTTTTAATCTTTTTTTCACCCTGTTTCTTAATATTACTAGTTATTCGTTCACATACGATTTGTAATTTTTCTGTCTGTTGGCGAACAAAATTGAACTGCCGTTCTTTCACCAGCGGAGATGAAAATACAAACGAGAGCGACAGGCAAGGCTCATGGTCGAGTTTCCTAACAACGGCTTTACGAGATGTACACATAGTGGCGTGGTACAGCAACTTAATACTAGGAATGATAGATTTTAAACGTGAATTTGTATTAAGAAGCATTGATCTAGTTTAACAAATGCAACCCTACTACAAAAACAAATTATTTCCACATCGATTCCAGCCGATGCACTCAACCACGTTGCCCGAAGCCGCCATTCTCACAGAACGTCACTCACTTCTCTTTCGCCATTTCCGGTTCAGCTGCAATTTGTATCTTTTGTTGGTTGAATAGACTCCCGGGCTCGCTTTAATTTTAAGTTTTCAACGAGTTAATTATAAAATGTGGTACAAAATTTCCTTGAGTTGTTTTCAGGTCTAGTTTTATTAAATTTACTTGTAAGTTTAGTATTCGATGTAAAGGACCGGTCGAAAGTGGGCGGGGATCCTTTGGCCTTCCTCATATAAAAGATCGGATATTTAATTCATAATTTTTAATACAGTATAACCACATTTGATTCTACATAGTATTATTTTTATCAAAAATTAACAGTGCAATAGGAAGTATAGATATAATAATTAGCCTATCTATCTTTCCTAGGCTGCAACAATGGTACATAAGCACTTTCTGAGAAATTGTGCTTGTAAATTGATTGTTGATGGGTTGCCAACGGATAACAAAGGCATATTTGTTGTGAATGATATTATGGTTTCAGCATTGTTGGGTAGTAGAATAGCCAATATGTACGATTCCACTCTTTTGGAAAATATGCGAGATGTGCCATTGTAGCAGCTTTTGAGCAATACATCTTTGATATTACCAAGAGTACAGTATTCATAATAGTCCTTGTTGCACTGTGATCAATGGCTATATGCAGGTTTGCTTTAATACAGGTGTTTACTAAACATGGCAAAATCCAAAAGGTGATTCTTTGCATTATTTTAAGAATCTTTCGCCCTTTCATGATTTTCGGATGCAACTTTGATTCAAAGGGGCTGTCCAGTAATATTGACTTCAGCCGACGCCACTGATCGAGTCACGTGATATGATCAATTTCTGTCACTATCGTGGGAAAGGATTTTTAGGACAAAGTGGTTGTGTGCGATCTGTTTCAGCATGCTCTCATTTGAACTCTCCCACAACTCAATTAAAAAAATTAGCACTGGTTGTGCTAGTGGAATAGGAAGAAGATTCTTCCACCAAGTCTGATAGCAGTGAATTATCCAATTCCTCTTCAGAAACCACTACTGCTATAGATTCTTCAATTGAATCACCCCTCTCTCCACATACTCCTGGCCCTGCCTCGAATACGATCATACCAATACGACATTTTTCGACATGATTATATGTAAATAATCTTTATTCCAGGAGTAAATACTTATGTGCTTTTATTATTCTTATGTGAACGAATGTTTCTAAAATGATCATTATTCTTTTGTGAATGAACAATCTCCCTCAAATTCTCAAGTGATGAAGCGATACACGTGTGAAACCTATCGACAATTATGATAGGAGAAAGCTAGCATTTTTCTTGAAAAGAATATAGTACAAATATACAGATGTCCCCTTCTGTTCTACCATTCTTTTGGGGTTCTATTGCCCACAGACTGTGATAATTGTGCATTGCACTCTTCTTAGCTATAAAATTGGCTTTCACAGTGCCCGCATTTATATAGTGCAAGCACTTGCTCTGGCAAGTTGAAAGCTCTGCTGACTGTCACTGCCCTACAAATTTTTTGTAATGTCAGGGCAAAAACCAAAAATGGGTTCGTGAAACACAGGAATGTTGTTAGCCAAAAGGAAACAATAGAGTTCAGGGGTTTACAAAAAATTTATTAGCAAAAAGACAAGAAAACGTGTTTACAGTGACAACAGTGATAATGCCAAAAAAACAGAGCTTCATGGAACAAACATCTTACTGATGATTAAGGCAGAAGTTGTTCGATATACCCTCTGCCTTGTTTCGCTACTAATTGGAAGCGCAAAATGGCATGCTCCACAACAGATCGGATGGTATTTGTACTAATTTGTTAAAATGTGCAACACAACGCGAGATAGCAGCATTATTGGGTGTAGCTCAATCAACGGTTAGCTACACAATGAAGAAGTTGAATGTTACAATGTGCTTGCTAACAAACCGAAGTTGGGACGCCCAAGATAAACAACTCCCCAGACAATGTGAACCCTGCCAGTGCCATTTATTGGCAGATTTTGGAACTATTTTTTTTCCTTTGCCAAACAAAATCCCATTGCCTCACGATTGTTCTGCTAAAATATCAGGTCATTCTGACGAGAAGTTTTCAAATTATCGATTTTTGAAATCGTAACTTTAATTATAATCACCCTGTATATTAATTTTATATCAGTATCATTCACAGCAAAATGAGGTCTCCTCCAAATTTTTTTTTCCATGCACAAAACATTGTTAATTTTAAAGAAAATTGGCCAATAAGTCTCCAATCTGGCTAAATGCAGATAGGAGGCTGTTAGTAAGGTTAGGAAGAACAAACGAAGCACCCATGCCACTGTAGGATTCAAACACATGACCTGATGATCATGAGAGCCAGAGGTCCTGTACCTTAGCACTCTCAGCCAATGAAGTCGGCATTGACTTTATATACAGAGTGATCCAAAAGTCATGATAAACTTTAAAACTCAATAATTCATGCACTAATGTAGATAAAAAGATGCTGTTTGCACAGGAACGATTGAAATGAAGTTGGATTTATTTTCGAGGAAAAAAAAATTAATGCTAGAATTGTTTGGTTTTTGGCCAACAGATGGTATTGTCAGGTTACAGAACTCAGTTTATGCACATATTCAGATGGTAAGATAGAACTATTACTATCTGCTTCCAAAATAGCATTTGCAGCGAGTGCTGCTCTTTTTATACCATCTTCAACATGCACTAGATCGTTTTATAGCCAATTCTGAAGAGGCTGGGACGAAAATAAGCCAATTTGGCTAACAAGGGGACCACATGGACATGTAGTCACGGATTTGGTTGAAATTTTAGGAGGTTACTCTAC
Source organism: Rhysida immarginata (assembly GCA_023313115.1). Lineage (NCBI taxonomy): Eukaryota > Metazoa > Arthropoda > Chilopoda > Scolopendromorpha > Scolopendridae > Rhysida > Rhysida immarginata. The sequence continues at coordinate 1,122,864 of JAHWFO010105574.1, forward strand.
AAAATTTATTTACCTTCCATGTAAAAGGATTGACTCAATGGCCTTTCGTTTTGGAGTAAAAAAATAAAATATTTTACTTTTATTATTGTAGTGGGAAGAATAAGCCGAGTGGGAAGAAAGGTATACAAATTAACAGTAGTGGCACAGTGGTTAACGTCAGGTTCTGCGGATTTACTGGTCCGGATTCGATTCCTGTAGCATTGACGTTTTTTTTCATTTTTGCCCCCCGCCCCGGAATTTTGGGGTTAGAATTTGTATTTTTTTGTTTTTTGCCATTATTATTTATTTGCACTTTGCATAATAACTTTCACATACATAACCAAAATTTTTTTCAATATTGAAAAATTTTGTACAATATTTTCATGGATGGTCATTGGCGATCTGTGATTTGGCGGTGACGATTGCGCACAGATCGTCGATAGTGCGAATAGATCTTTGTAGTTTCTTTTTTATTTCACATGCCACGGCAATGACCGTCCGTGAAAATATTGCATGTTTTTTGACCTGTGACGTTGCTTATGTATGTGAATGTTATTATACAAATTGCAAACAAATAATAATGGCGAAAAAAACACAAAATGGGGAAAAAATGAAAATAAAAATGAAAAAAAATTATTAATACGACAGGAATTGAACCCAGACCAGTATATTCACAGAACCTGATGTTAACCATTGCACTGCCACTGTTAAGTTGTATATCTTTCTTACCATTTGGCTTATCTTGCACTACAATAATAAATGTAAAATATTTTATTTTTTTTCTCCGAAACGAAAGGCCATTGAGTCAAATCCTTTTACACAGAAGGTATATTAATGTTTTAGATTGACCTCCTAAAATTTCAACCAAATCCCTTTCAAGACAGCCTGCTCAGTGCACTTTCCATGTTAAGGGAGCTCCATTGACTCTAGTGGAGAAGTATCTCTGGACTGCATTTAGGGTGATGGGGGCCAGCACAGAGAGTTGGGTGCTCGTACTGGTGCAGGAAGATGTGTCACATGCTAACTGTGATGAGCGTGATAATGAAACGCAAGCTAGGAAATAAAGCCAAATCTCTGTTTTCAAATCTATTTTTGTTCCATTCTCAAGTTTGGTTACCAGTCTTGGGTAATGATTGAAAGAGTGCTAAATGTATGTTCTTGCATTTTATGCTTTTCCAGAGTATACATTTAAAATGCTTGGTTCCAATTTGTATTCATAATAATTAATACAAAATTTTCCCACACTTTATGAAAAGTGAAAATGAAGAGTGTAATTTTAATTCTTTAAGGATTCAATGATTGTACATTTTATAAAAACAATTTTAATATTTAAAATCTTAATTTACATAAATAATTTAATAAAACCATTTAATTATAGCCACTTAAGCGTACAAACTAATGCTATGTGATCTGAGGGCATGGTAATGCTTGGCAGACCCAAATACTGATTCACTTCTTCGTAACTTGGTAATGGCACAACCTATAAAAATAAATCATATAAAAAAAACAAGAAATAAATAAATAATCTATATAAACATAAATAATATACAAAACATAACATCATTTATAACCATCATCTAATTTTTTCTGTACACAAAGCATGATTAATTACACTGACATACAAAAAAAATCTTTTTTGTCTTTTTTAGCGAGTTGACGTGTTTCTGGTTAATCTTGGCATGCCAATTCCAAATCTGTAAACCGTTGTTTGTATCACATCAGATTTTTAAGAAAACCGCAATTCAAATTTTGATTTTCCACCTTTTTTGGCAGGAAATGTATATTAACAGTTTTATTCGGAATGCAATGTGATAGAGCAAAATTGTTTTCAGATTTGAAATTGGCATGAAAAACTGATGTTAGAACACTTGTCACTGTACAGGAAAGAAAAATCATGTATGTCAATGTTATGAAGGGAAATTGGCCAACAAACCTCCACACTGGATAGATTTAAGGCTGTTAGTAGGAATTAGAAAGAAAAAAACAGAAACATCCATGCCCCTGCAGGATTTGAACCCGTGACCAGATGATGACTTGAGTCAAAGGTCCTTCATCGAACACTACTGGCGATTGATATCAGCAAAACATATACAGGGTGTCTCACCTTAAAGTGAACCAATAGCCAACTTCTAAATAGAAATCTAACAGAGTACTTTCATTGGAAAAATTATTGTACTTTTATATAAGGGTTTTTTTTTGTGCATTCCATTTTCAAAAAACCGACGGCATTTTCGAATATGGAAGTCAACTTTGAAATGTGCAATGGAAACCCCTACTTTTAATAGTATTTTCAGATTGTACACAACATTTGAGAAATTTTTATTCTTGGTGTTTTTTTCAATTGATCCAACTGTTTAGGAGATGGAGGCACGGAAAATGTGGTGTGTTTAGATCTGACTCACAAAAGTGCAGGGTGTTGCAAAAATATTGGGAAATTGAGACTTCAAGGGCCGCTTCATAAAACGATAATTGGGAAATTTTATTTTGTTAACCCATTTATGCCGAAATTGGTAAAAATGGAAATTGAGACTTCATATCTAAAATTTATATTCTGTAGCATGTAAAGACAAAAAATAATTTACAAAGACATAAAAAAAAATTACATCTATGGACAACAGCATATAATTTTAAATAAAATCTAAGTTTGGAATCGCTAGGAAACGGGCCAGGAACTGACAAGGAACTACTTGGTTTTCTTGTTAAGTGAATTAAAAATAAAAATTAACATTAATTTTTAATTTTTATTTTTATTTTTAAGTTATCATGGAGCATGTTTAATTTTTAAGTAACATGAAATAATTGGCTGTTTATTGGACTGCATTTTCATTTCATCGAAATTTTTATTGTGAATTTTCGAACTTTTCGGACCTTAAGTTCAAAATTCAAAATTTTTCATCGTTATCATTTCTTATTGTCACCTTTTAAACAAATGCCGAGTCAACAATGAACTCAGTTTCTACGAGGTGTGAAAATCATTGCCAGGACAGTGGACTTGAGATTACCTGACTGTTAGAAGCTTTGTTATTTAGTAATCTTTTAAATTTTATTAGTTTTAAGTCCCCTTTTAATTATATTCTTGTAATTTTTTATGTCTTTGTAAATTATTTTTTATGCCTTTACATGCTACAGAATATAAATTTAAGATATGAAGTCTCAATTTCCATTTTTACCAATTTCGGCGTAACTGGGTTAACAAAATAAAATTTCCCAATTATCATTTTATGAAGCGGCCCCTGAAGCAAGAGGATAGGCTATCCAGCAGTACTGTCCTGTATATTTTTGGAACATTCTGTACATGACAACAGTTTGAAAACATTTCCCATGTCCAAACTTCATTTTAAGTGGCCATGATAAATCTGGCCCATTTATCATAGGCCAAGGAATGTTCTGGTGGACCAAAACTTGCATCCTCTTACATATTGCCCATCATAAATCTACAATGACTTGCATTATAAACTTAAACTTGTCAATTATAAACTTGTCAATTTAAACTGACTTTTGTGCATCCTTTCCTCTTCCGTCCTTGGAACATCTACATTATCTAGCGATAGCAATAAGTACCATATGTCTCAATATATTGCTACATATTGAAAAATGTGCATCGCGGTCTGGGAGTCTGCTGAAAAATTAGTTCCCATGACTATAAGTGAACCTAGTATTTCTTGATAAAATGTGAATCTCCTACCCAGACAACCTGAAGAATTTTCATATTCCCCATGATCTGTAAGATCTCTGGTTAGTTAGATATGCTTAAATAGAGGCCTTATTAATTGATGTTTTCGATTGGTTGCAACGATCCAAGTCATTGCACGTGTGAACTTCTAGTTTACTGTGCTTACATTTTAATTAATTCTAACTAAAATTTGATAACAATATACAGGTACGAAGTTTTTATCACAATGATGGACGTTCAAAGTATTTTATAACCGTTCCTTTCCACACAAAAATAATAACAATAGCCAATTGATAACATTAATCACCGATACAATAAGTGACGCCTACTGCAGTGGTTTTTATGTTCCCGGAACAAAAAGAAAAAAACAGGAATTGCATAAATAAATTCTTTTGAAAATTTTATTTTTCATATATCCTCAAAAATCCATATTCTCAATTAGACTTGAACTGATGAGTCAAAGGCTCAAGAACTGGAGTCTTTGACCCACAGGTTTTAGGATACCAGACTGACTTATAGCAAAATAACGCAATATTTTTGAGTTGAAGGGGGGATTCAGCTTGTTAGAATACTAGAAATAGCAAATATTCTTCGAATGTATTGGTAATATAATAAATGCTTTTACTTTTTTTTCATGGCATAATTCACCGTATCTACAAGGGGTGGACAGAGAGCACTTTTCGATTTAGACATTTTGTCGAATATCTAGAAAAATACTCGACAAATAATCCTGAAACTTCAGGGGTGTAAAGAGCATATTACACCTCATATATTTCAGTGAAAGATTTGTCCCAAAGGCAAATAGGGGATAGTAACAAATTGAACAAAAAAGTAATGTTTGGGATCGCCCTATAAAAAATAATGTTTGAAATCCATTGTAGCTGTAGCATATGATTAGGAGGCTTCTTTTACTTACCTGTGTTCATTTGTATGATAATAGCACGTATATTCATGAAGATATAAAGGTTTCTATAAAAATATGGAATTTTTTTGGCAAGTTTTTTGTTTATAACATGCAGGGTTTTCAACCCTATACAATTTCATTTTCAGGAAACTTGACAAACTACAGTAGAGACAACCCCCTGCAATCAGAATATTAAAATATTAATATTTGATGAAATATGAGCATTTTTACTAAATAATATTTATCTGTGCATGTGCAAACATTACCAAAAATTTTTTTGCATAATTTATTAGCCAAACGTATAGAGCTACTTTCATCAGAAGCCCAAGCAAATATCGTGAAAATTCAGAAAGATATTGCCAATAGAATGCGTTAAATTTCAGTTGCTCTCAAAATTAAACAAAACGATAAGGGACTTTCTCCAAATTATTATTTTTGGACCGGACACTGGTGTCAACTTCTCCATAACCTGATATGAACTCAATATGAGCTCAATACGTCATCATATGCAGCTCCACGGGATAACCTCTTTGATGTAGAACAGCTCTTATCGAAACTCATGGAGGTTTCACAAGAACCTCACTTTTCAAATAGAATGCTGTTGTATTCTTCTGAGAACGTAAACACTGGTATGCCAATATTGCAATTTTCAGAAACTGCAGGGGGTAATCGTGGCCTTGTTGTCTTGCCGATCATTTCGCCGTATCAGTGGAGTTAAGCAATTTCAGGCATAGCCGCCCACTGGTTGGGTGACAGTCAGTGGACGTTCATCTTGTCCCCCCTCCCCCGTGCTTTGAGGGCACGTTCGTTAAGCCGATCATTGCCAAGTTCCCCCCCCCCCCCCCCCCTGGTTGCTACTGTCATCTTGTAGCAGATCATCACTGGGGAGCGGGGGACTTGGCAATGATCTGCCCTCTGTACCAGAAGAAGAATCATCGTCTACTGCAGCGATGGGAAAATTACGGCCAGCGGGCCACTTCTGGGTTTTTTTCGGCTCGCTACCAGATTCCATGTGGCCCGCAAGATTTTTTAGAAATATGTGTAAGAGAGACCAGATATAGGATAATTTGAAATTATTTTTAGGGAAACAGTGCACTTTATATTAAAAATCTTAGAAAAGGTTAAAAATCTTTAATAAAAAAAGTTTGCCCACCACTGGTCTACTGCATTTTGTATTTTGTTTCATTTCGTGTGATTTTTCCAAGTGTCTTGATATTTATCTGCCCTTTTCAAAATCTGTATGATTATAATGCTGTCTGTACAATCGTAAAATGACATCAAAATTCATATACTTTATGGAAAAATCATACATGTCGGCAGGTATGCATTAAGATTACAGGATTTTTTTAAACATTGTGTATGTATTTCAGTGGCAAAATTTAGTTCAGAACTATAAAAATAAAGTTTCTATTTTTCATATCCGTCACTTCTTTGGTCCTCTAAGAAACTAGTACTAATAAGAAAACTAATAAGGACACGAGAAAATTGAGTAGAAGATGCTTTTCCTTTTTTTGGTAAACCATTTTAATTTTGACTCTAACATTGTTTAATTATCCCAAACGAGATGCAGTTAAGGGGCTGTTCCCTGACCTCTGTGGGCAGAAAATGGAACTCTCCACGATTTCAATGCACAGGCCTTCTATAATCAACGTAAGTAATGATATATCACAAAGTGAGGGACAACACTCCAAAGAGTCTTGCCAGAGATTGCTAAGAATCCTTTTGTTATCATTAATCTCTTATTTTTTTTGAAAATGTCCATAAAATAACAATAAATTTTACAAGTTTATCAAGTGATAGGAAAATGCTGCAATTCATTCAGAAAGCACATTTCTGAACTTTTTTAACAACGTGGAACGGTTTTTTTATCATAACATTTTTCTAAAGTATAAAACATTTTTTCTTCATTATTTTTTATTTATATTGCAAAGTATAAATTTTATAAAGTTTTCTTATGAATGGGGAAAACCAGTGTGTTTCTTACCTCTTCAACCTTAAGCAGGAATTCATCTGCAAAGATGTAATCTAAGCAATCCTGATAATCCGTTACAAAATTAGTAAATGGAGGTGTACCACAGGCACTTATTAAGGAAAACGAATGTGTTAAACCAAAATTTTCAATTGCTTGTTCAGGAACTGAGCAGGGGAAAAAAAAAAATTCAACATAAGCATTGATTTTTAAATTTTCTTACATCGAAATGAGAGAAATGCATTTAAAAATGAGTTTTTTATGTGATAAAAACCTGTCAATGTACTGTAATGATATGCCAGTGGATCACCAAAATTCTAAAGATAGTAGAGGACTGTAAACTGAATATTTTGAGATAATGAATCAATGGTCAGAAAAGTGTATTTCAGGCACCACAAGATCTCGGATGAATAATACATTTGAAGAACGAGTAATTACAATGGTGGACGAAACTTTAGACACTTTTTCAGTTATCCCATGTGTCTATTGTACAAGCTTGTGCCCTGGCAAGTAATATCTCTTCAGATTCTACTGCGGTTCATACACCAACAAGTTGGCGTGCCCCCATAAGAAAAAATCCGGATGAGTAAGATCTGGTGATTACAAGGCCATGATACAGGACCTTCCCTTCCAATCCTATAATTAAGGAATTTGTTGTTGCCCAGGTGTTTGCAAAATCAACATCAAAGGGAGCAGGCACACCCTCATGTTGCAGCCACATCCTCTCGCAGACAACAACAGGTACACCCTAGTGCAAATTAATTGAAACAAACAATTTCAAGTTTTGCAGGATCCTTTTTGCTTTGTCAAAGCACATAAGCATCATCTCTAGGGGTTGTTTTTTTCTTACAACAACACCTTCCTCTTACGTTTAGGAGAAACCGGCCCAGTTTCCTGCTTCAACTTGATGGCACTTGCTAAACTCACACAAACCACTGAAGCAATCACTTGATATGTCTTAGCAGTGTGGTGCACAGAGTTACCATCTTCGTATGTTAACTAGGTGTCATATCCATTTCGAACGGTGGTTGAATTACATTGCTGGTTTCTAAAATCTGATGAAATACTGTAGCTGCTAACATAATGATTGCTTCAGCCAATGTATGCTATGATGATCGAACAGGATTCTAAAGTCTGATGCAATACAATTACTGCTGCCATAATGACTGCATCAGCCAACATAAATAATGAACAAACTGACTTTCCATATTTGTTTTGAGTACAGGATTATGAGTAATATAGAAATCATGCTTTGTTTCAATTTAATTAAAACAAGGATGTACTGTGTTCAACAACTCTGGCAGAACATCACCTATTAAGTGATCTTGTGCAATTCCAGCCCACAAGTTGATATAGAATCTTTGCTGGTGACCAGATGTATGTGTGACATGTGGGTTGTCTTCACTCCAAACATTACTATTGCAGCTGTTGGAAAGACCATCATGATCAATATATCTGTAAGAAGTCTGGTATCACAATACAACGTTAGATAAATCACTGACTCAGTTAGTTCAAGATCTTGTGGTGCCTGAAATATGCATTCTGACCACTGGTTCCCTATTTCTAAATACTCAGTTTACAGTCCTGTACCATCTGCAGAATTTTAATTGTAAAGATTTGTGACACCCTGTATAATAAATTTCTTATACGGGGTTGTGCATAACCTTTTGCTAGGGGGCTACGACTTAAACCGCAGCGTTGTAGCACACTCTTATGACGCTTCGGCAGAGAGTAGTTCATTGTGCGTCTATTGGTATCAAACAAATATGGCTGGTTTAATAAATGACAGTGAAGAGCAGCGTTTCATGGATAGAGTTCGTGCAAATGCATATCGAGAGGCAATGGAAGCAGGTGCGTCTTTTATTAATCGCAAATGGGTTGCGAACAAGTTAAACCGATCGGATAGATGGGTGACGGACAATTGGAAGAAAGGTTATGATAACTGCCATGCCGAATTTGCTGAGGGTAGGCCCGAGAAATTATCACAGGAAAGCAAAAACATCATTGCTAATAACAGTGGCAAAAGACGTCGCAGCTGTGTCAACGTTGCACAAGAAATTAAAGCCGAAATGGATGCGTGCTGTTCGAGAAGCAGGTGGTGGCCACACTAAATATTGATGTGATAAAAGCAGAAATAAACGCAGAACCGCAGAACATTCCACTTAGTTTTGTTTATTTTCCAGACCCCTAGCAAAAGGTTATGCACAACCCTGTATAATAAAAAATTAAAACAAAAATATATTAAATTACCACATTTCCAATCTGAATGATCACTGCTTATTATTCGTTTGGTAATATACTCGTAAACACCATCTTTTGGTGTGCTATTAAAATCGCCTGAAAAAACGACAGCAACAGAGCAGTCTGGATCCTATAGAAATAAATAAATGAATGTCATGTTTATTCATTGTAAATTTTTATTTTACAGTCAACTCCGATGATCTGGAATAATGGAGGGGATGAGCTCTACAATTAACCAAAACCACAGATAATCCATGAACTTCTTTCAGACAAGAGAATGTCGAGTCATTAAGTAGTTATTAAGAAAGCTATGAATTAGGTAATAATAAATATGCCTGTACATATTTAGATTCTTTTTTTCAGAAGGTCCTTATGAAAAATTTTCTAAGTGTAAACAAATTGTTTCAAATATGTCCACATAAGTGGAAGTATATGACATCAAGTGATCTCGGAGGCCATTCCACAGAACCACTGGAAAATGGATAGCAAGCCAATGACGAACAACTGTCCCATGGTAATGTGGAGCATAATACCGGTAGTTAGTTGCTAAGAGCCATCGGAGTTAACAGTATAAGCAGCCTATCAGGGACTGTCAAATTACATAATCGTCATTACTATATTTTTTAAGATTTTTATATTGTTCATATAGCAGTAGAATTAATTTCTTCTCCCCGCCCCCCCCCCTCTTCCTTCTGTAATCTTATATTTTAAATCAGGGAGTTGACTCTCAGGAATGTCTTATTATGAGTATTTCTCCAGTGAAAAAATCACAAGTCCAAAAGAAAATTTAAACTGATGCACTAAAGTCAAGCAGTACTCACTTCCATTAGTTATCTACAAAATACTAATGCCATGATGTGCTCTAAAATTAATGCCATCTCTCGGTGCTCAAAGTAAATTCATGCTAAAGCATAAAAAAATTGGAGGTGCGTGCCATGATAAGGTTCCTGCATTTGAAGGGGAACAACACATTCGTCCATAGTGACAAGCCGCTCTAAAAATTATCCAGTCAGTCTGACACAGGTTCAAAAACTCGGAAGCTGCAGGAACCTCATCACGGCTTGCACCTCCAATTTTCCGATGGGCTGGGTCATGTTGTTTTCGATGCTTTGGCGTCGTTTAGCGATACTGCACCAGTCGTCGCTTTGTATCCTCCAGAACTTGAGGGATGTTGCTTCCCAATGCCACCACACATTTTCAAAAGCAATCCTTCTTTCATGTTGATTATAATGACTTGATGACTGCCCCTTGTATTACGCCCTCTCTCCCCTCCAAAGAAAGAAAAAATTAGCAAATCATACCTGTGTCTTTTCAAAATTGATCACTCTTTTAAGGTGACGCATGCACATTCCACTATGTAATAACCTAATATTATCCCACTGGCGCTTGGAATAAAGATGTACATTTGCTATACAAAGTTTTCGATTAGGAACCTCTAGAGATTTCAGTACTATAACCTGGAATAAATGTTAAAAGAACATACATTTCTTTTATTTCAGAATATTTTACGTTTAATAACAGTAAAACCTGTCTATAATGAATACCCACGGGACCAAGCAAATATGCTCGTTAAACTCAAGTGGCCGTTATATACAGGTTCAATCCAAAAAATTACAGATCAACAAACATGATTAAAAATAAATATGTTCATTTTTTAATTAAAGAATCTAAACTATGTTTGCACTTTCTTCTTTTCCTAGTGAAAATTAAATCTTCAAAATATTTTTCGAGCACATCCAGGGTGTTTCCATACAGGTCACCAGCAGGTCCTTGGTATGGTAGAACAGTTTCCAACTAGATGAATCTGTGCGTTTGTGCTTTTAGACAGCTTTGATAATGATTATTCAAAACTGAAACTACCCCGTTAGAACTCAGCGACTATGATTGCCATTAAAAACATTTTATTATCCAGACAGCTAAAGAGTTGAATTTCGTCCACCATTTTGATTCCACTCGACCAGATAAAGATCGGCTTTGAAGACTAATCTCGCTGTGCGCAACCAGACACATCCAATAAGTGAAGCGGTTGTTATTTTTAGACAGGATTTTCGCAACCACTCTCCAATTTTTAGACATAGTAAACAATATCAATAGGCTAAAAGAACCAGTGGTTGCATTATTGTATCTCTTGACTCTAACTGGTTGAGTACAGAGAAAAGTGTAGTTATGTAATTGGCAGTTTATGTTAGGACCTGATTAGTTGCCTAAGTAGTCATTATAGACAGGTTTTTAGTATAGGTTTAGATACATAAGGGATCGAAAATGTTGGTCGCGTTAGACAGGTAGTCATTATGCTAATAGATTTCCTCATGTAACTTTCCGGGGGACCAAGCAAAAGTGGTTGTTAAGCTCAGGTGGATGTTAGCACAGGTTTTACTGTAATTAATATCATATTAGTTAATGTCTGACATCATAATTTAGATAAACCCACACAAGTTCCAAAAGATTAGTTCTGTAGAATGAAAACATATAGCAGCATGAGACTGCAGGTACAGTGCTCATTTATAGTGACCTTCATTAGTTAGCTTGCCAAGTGGTGTCCTTCCATGAACATTGGGAGCTCTGCTACCTGAGTTTTGTGACCATGTGCATGGGCACATTTGAAATTTCATTTCAGTAGGGCAGCTATCTTCAAATCCTGTATCAAACTTTCTAAAATTTGAACACAGACCTTCAAATGATTTGACAGGCCTATGGCAATGATGCAAGGGGGTTGAGTGCCACCATTGCCAAACATCATGGGAAGATGGAGAGATCAGAGTGACCTTCCAGAAGAACAACCCCTGAAGATGTGGACAAAATTAGGTAACTTGTCCTTAAGGATCATTGGAGATGAATTCATATTAGGTTAAATGAAATGATGAACAGTGAAAAAAGATTTGAACTGTGTGGGAAGGCAATTGGATACTCTATCACAACAATGCACTATCTCAGAGAGCATTGGAAACTCGAGTTTTTAGGCTACAACAGAATGGCCAATCTTCCCTAACCGGATTTGGCTGCTTATGACTTCTTCCTCATATAAAAGATGAAATTTCTTGCTAAAGAGTCACTGTCGAAACCATGGATGAGGTCGAGTGAAAATTGTAGAAGTTACTTGACAAGTTCTGAAAAAAAAAAAAAAAGACTTCCAGGGGGCTTTCCAAAAGTGATATAAGTGCTGGAAGTGAAGAATTGCTGCATAAACGGGCTATATTGAGCGAGAGGATGGCCAAACATTGTTGTAGACCCCTCCTCCGGGATATACTTTTTTCTACAAGTGTGTTTATATATTGGTTATATTTTTTATGGCAAAAGAATTGATATGAAGGAGAAATCTTAAGATCAGAGTTTGAAGAAAAATAGTTCAGCTTTTCAATATATAGGATGTTTCAGCAGGGAATGTGTACAGGGGTAAATTTACATTAGGTTCTTTCCTGAATCATTTCATATAATACTTAAAATGAATAATGTACGAGGGTTGTTTTTTAAGTAAGATCCTTTAGTAAATATCTTTGGAAATCTCCCACACTCGTAGCAGTGTGCATGCCCACAGACTCCAGCATCCCTTGTGAACAGATAGACAATATTTATAGCCGTGGCTTCAGTGTGTGTGCATCGTATTGTGTCATTAAACTGTTTAAGATTTTTGAAGTTGCTGCTGATTGTCGGTTATCCATTTTTTTGACAGCAAGATACATTTTAGCAGGGGACATGCATGCCATATCAGTAAGGTATAAGGACCTAATGCAATGGACCAGTGTGTAGCTGCTCCATGGCAATGCAAGACTCCACTCAAATGCAAGCTCTATTCACATCTTCTACTTGGGAACAACTCGACCGCTCCTTACAGTCCGGACCTTGCGTTCAGTGACTACCACTGTTTCGGTACTAAAATAGTTCGTTGGCAGCCTGCATTTCATCGATGATGAAGAAGTGAAAACTGCGTGGCTTTACTCACAGATGGCAGACTTCTATGAGGTGTGCATGCAGAAGCTCATTGAGTGCTATGACAAGCGTTTAAATAAACTTGGATATTATGCAGAAAGATAGTTAAATTTTGGTAAAAAATAAATTTTGAAAACAGACCTTACTTTAAAAACAACCCTTGTATAAATTTGAATCGGACATATGAAATTTAAATTAGCTCATTCGAAATCTCATTTATAAACATCAAGATACCCACAACTGAGAAGGATATATAAACGCCCTTTCAGACTTCAGATTCTCATATTCTCAGGTAATATAGATATGTAAAAGTCTTAACTTTACTTATCTAAGTGCATACGTGTCAACTTTCAGAAAATAAAAAGAGTAAAATCTTTCACGTTATAGTTAGGCCTATGCAAATTTATATAATCGTATAATTGGGCCTTTGGCATGGTTCGTAATCGCATTTTCCCACCATGTGATATGTTGAAGTCACATTTGCACACTTTACAGAAAGCAAATTTTTCACCCTTCCGTGATGAAGATATGAACAGAAATTGTTTTTAATAATTCTCTCTGAAAGTCTGAAATATTTTATTTTATCAACAATTTCACTCAAGGCTAAAACTTAAGTATTTCGCGTTCTTTATCGTGGCCTTCGAGATACTAGGCCTTCGCATGGGACTTGAAATCACGTGTCTACGCATTTTCAAGTTTTGACCACTAGTTGTTTATCTCTATGACTAGTTTGGTGCTCTTCAGGGATAAAGAACTACATGATGCTCTCGTGCTCATCTACTTTATCCAACTTAAAATTTTACCATAGCCGGCTCGGTGGCCGAGAGCGTTGAGGTGCAGGTCTTGCCGCTCTCGTAACCAACGAGTTGCGGGTTCGAATCCCACCGAGGGCATGGATGTTTGTTTGTCTATTTCTATTTCACCATCACCCTTTCATCCCAAACAGCTAGTCTCCTGGATAAAAGGGGAGATGCGGGCTGAAAATCCATCCATCCAAATTTTACCTTGAATTCTCCATTGGATTTCCCTGATGACCCCCTCCAGCGTTAAAAAGTTGAACTTCTGACACGAAGGAAAACATTGAAATGATACGTGATGCAGAGGCCTAATATCTCGAAGGCCACCCCCTTCATGATGGAAAAAAAAATCCTACTTTAAGAATTTAATTTCCGTAATAATGTGTTCCGTCGCCTACTCGTGTAGGAGAGGAGTTCAACATGTCACCAACTGGGAAATTATGGAAAAACATAAAAACCTTTATATAAAGCATAAAAGCGTAAAATGGTATTAAAAGCGTAAATTTTACGTGTAAAACGTAAAAGTTGGCAAGTATGTAAGTGCATAACTTATTAAGTCTGGTTAACAAATCTGGACTAGGAAAAGAACCAAGCTCAGCATCACCATGTGAGAAGCACCCTAACCCAAAGAACACTAACTGAAGTGGTGAGGAAAATCAAGGCTAGCATAGAAAATGTAAATCACCAAACCCATCGCAGCATTGCCTCTTTCGCCAGAGTATCACAGGCAACTGTAAGTCACATTATTAATCAAGATTTGCAAATAAAACAATGACAGGAGGCCAATATTCATTAAATTACTGCCAAGCCATATCGCAGACTCTAAGACCAATGTGTAAAAACCATATGAGCGACTTCTGGCCAGAGAAAAGTAGAAAAAATGGTCACCTTACACGAAGCATAGTTCTACTTAAGCAACTGCAACATTCCAACGATTTTTAACAATGCAATGAAACTTTTTTTCTAAAAGATGTATGCTTGTTGCTGGGTTTAGCTAGAACAGAAAATTATCATAGTGCAAAGTTAATCAAAAGCAAACATTAACGCCACCATCTACAGACAAACTCCTAGACCCGATTTATTGCTCTAATATCCCATGTCTCTATGGTACAGAAAGGCATCAACTTTGGCTTCATCAGGATAAGGCCAGACAGCAAAATTGACAGTTGCTTTCATGAACAGCAAGGCCGTAGAAACAGGCTACGGACTTTCAGGTGAAGGTGCCAGACACATGTAGTTTCAATAGCAATACAAAGCATTCCAATTTCATTCACATAAACGCGAATCAATCTCTATATAATGTTTGTAAAATAAAAAACATTTTGCTCGAATAACAGTAAACCTTTTCATTCATGAAAATAAATATGCAACATTTACAAACCTGCAAAACCGTATTGCGCTTCAAAACATTAGTTTTCAAGGCAGAGTTTTCAGAAATCGCTTCAAGGAAGTCTGTGAACACAGCATCAGTTTTCAAGACTTTACTCAAGATTATATTATGTTCTCTGATAAAACTACAAAATTAAAAAAAATATATATATATATATAAATAAAAAAGAATAAATAACTTCAATTGAAATAATAATCTGCAGCAAAATTATCAAAAAATAATACATTTATAAAAAGCAACAAAATAAAATGTCACAGTTAGAGGCATCTATTGTACAAGGTTGTGTTCTGAATTATATGATGTTGAAATATAAAGCCTACAAAAACTATTCTAAAGCCAACTATTAATTTGGTTTCATATACTATTATGGGAAGGCATGCTGAAAAGTAATGCCTCCTAATTTTTTTGTGTTACTTTTAATATAGTTTGGAGACCAACTATCTCACATTTTGCTCCATTAACTTTCCGGCTTTACTGATACAAGTTTCGTATATCTGCCAGTAGAGAGCTCTGAGTTATACATGTAGTCAGAAACATGGCAATTTGGCACGCATGAAGCAGCATACTATAATAAGAGTTTTTAAGTGCAGAAAATGTGGCAGTAATAGACATTCATTGAAGACTGAAAGCTGTTTATGGCGATCAATGCATCGACTTCAGTATATACAAAGTGCTTGTAATGAATCTGGTGCAACTCTCAACATGTTTGGCAAATGACGAAATGGAAGGGTGCATACTGCAATGGATGATGCTCATCGGAATCATGTCAATGAATCCATTAGAGTAAATCACCACATAACACACGAACAGCAAATCGTGTGTGGCATATAATTGCAAAAATGGGATTCTGGAAACTTATGCATGATAGGTTCCACAATGCTTCTTCCTAACATGAAACAGAAGAGATTGGGCGTGAACCAACAATTGCTTCTGCACTATGAACATGAAGACAGTGGATTCTTAAACAATAATGAAAGCTGAGTATAGTACTACTTTGATCCCGAAAACAAGAGACCACAAATGGAGTTCTGCCACAAAGAATCACCTGCGCCATTGAAGTTCAAAACTGGCCAGCAGCAGGCAAACTCATGCTTACAGTCTTCTGGGATATTCAAGGTATTGTGCATATGGAATTCAACCTACAAATACTACCATAAATTCTACAGGGTGGTCCATAAGTCTGCCCCCCCCCCCC
>JAHWFO010105574.1:1139038-1151011 GCA_023313115.1 Rhysida immarginata
AGGGTGGTCCATAAGTCTGCCCCCCCCCCCCTTTTATTTTTTGAACCAAAGCAGATATGCCAATTTTGATGAATCCAATGGATAGGAAGTTGTGGGTGGCCTATCCCATGGTGCACTTTTCATCATCCCAAATATGCAAATTAGGACACATTCAAAATTTATCTCAAAAACCGTAAGGGATAGAGAAAAAAACCCAATTGCAAACTTGTTCAGCATAAAAAAACAAACAAAACAAAAAAAAAATCATCCAAATCGGACCAACCAATCACCCACAATCAGAAGATCATGTTAACCATTTCTGGAACATTGTAGCTTGCCATCCTGGAATTGTTCTGTCTTCTGTGTGCTGAAACATGCCTTTTATTTGCTTTTCCGCATGAAAGTGAATGCGAGTATGGTAATTTATGTTAATTTTTTTATTTGCATGCTTTACATGGCGGAAATATCAACATTCAGTTTTCCTTGTGCAGTGTGACTGTTTGTTGGTGATTGGTTGGTCAGATTTGGATGATTTTTTTTTTGTTTTGTTTTGTTTTTTTATGCTGAACAAGTTTGCAATTGGGTTTTTTTCTCTATCCCTTACGGTTTTTGAGATAAATTTTGAATGTGTCCTAATTTGCATATTCGGGATGATGAAAAGTGCACCATGGGATAGGCCACCCACAACTTCCTATTCATTGGATTCATCAAAATTGACATATCTGCTTCGGTTCAAAAAATAAAAGGGGGGGACAGACTTATAAGGTATAAGGTACTATTAAACCAAGGATGTCCAACTTTGCTATCTTCTGGGTCATGTCACCAAACAAAAATTTGTCATGGGAACTGCTATCGTAATCAGAAACAAACAATTTTTAATCCCAATAAATTCTTCAATTTGTTACAACATTCACATTTAATGTGTATTGAACACACAGTGGAAAATTTTGTAAAACTTATTTTATCATGATGTTGGCCTGCATTCACTGCTCTCCTAGGCCACATGTGGCCCATGGGCCAGGGGATGGGCATTCCTATGCTAAAACCTAAAAAAAATTTAAAGCATGAATTCAAAAAGTCCATCCACATATGAAGCAGCTAACATTACCCCTTCATGTTAGCCTTTACCTTTTTTGTTCTTTTCCGTTCTGTTAGTACCCCCGTTGATTCCCTACCTTCCTTTTTTTTGTGTCTGTTCTCTTTATTTTTTAGCCTCTCCTACATCATGACAACACTCGCCCATACACAAGCACCATGGCAAATTCAGCATCTTGATTCATTGTTGTTGATCATTCTCCTTACATTGCCAATCTGGCACCATCCGAGTTTTATCTGTTCCCACAATTTAACAAACACCTGAGAGGGCACACTTTGATTCTGACGATGGAGTGGTTTTGCAGAAACGAGACTGTAATTTTGCAGTCAAAGAGAAACATTCTATTGTGACAGTATCAAGAAACTCGTCCCTTGTTGGGAGAAATATTTTCATCCCGAGGGTGATTATGTGGAAAAAGTAATCCAATTACCAATAGTAAGGTTGTAGAAAGTTACCACTTTTTGATTTACTCTGATAAAGTGCTCATTTTCAAATGAAAAATTAGGAGGCATTACTTTTCAGGATGCCCTTGTAGATAAGAAAATGAAATTAATGTAAGGTATTGTTCACTCTTTTATTTATCTGCCATTAATTTTTCCACAAAATTCTCTTGGCATTCCATGCAGGTTTTCTAGCACTTAGTTCCTGTATCCTTAGTTCGTAAAAATTGCCATTGGATTAAATGAGCTATTTCTTGACATCACTTATGATAGCATTGAGAACCATTTCCTTGAAATCCAACAGAGTCAAATCAGGACTGTACGATGAATGGGACAAGAACATCCAATCAAATTTTATTATGTTAGCCTTTGCATCCAAGAACTTGACCCTATTCATCCAACAAATGCAATTCATGGCTTTAGCTTCTTTATCATCTCCACACATCAAGCTACATTTATCATATCGTCTTGTTCCAAGAAACTTATATGGATCATCCAGTTTTGATTCCAAAAACCATTGCACCAAACTTTTCTCCATTATGCATTTTTTTGGACTCACCTTTTGTGCTGCAGTCTACCTTCTTTTTATCTTTCATAATTGCAAACTAGACCATTGATGCAACTAACCTAATGCCTCACAATGTCTCAACCAATTGCTTGTTCCCATAGATAGCCCTTAAGCACTGATGAATTTCAACGGTGCAATATACACTCTACTCAAGAACTCAATCACACATCACTGTTTCAAAAGCATATTGAAATCATTTGCCATTTCTGACAGTTTAGACAAATTACAGTGAATGAGAGTACTGACACTACAAATTAGTCCATGGAACGTACATGAAAAGAAAAAGAAAAGACTAGATTTTCAGAATAACTGGATCATTTATTGGGGGAAAAAAAGCACTGCACAAAGTGATTAAGTCCATATGGCATTGGTTCACTTCTGATCTGGATTCAAGTTGTTACCTGATGTGGCATGGATTCATGGATTTATACATACTATTATGCCATGAAGGTGCCAAAGGGTTCAGCTGTCAAATCGAAATGGTATCACAGACCATGACTCATTGAGGTTGGCCTGAGGTGTGTGACAGAAAGATCAAGGTCCTGTCCAGTTCCAGTCCAGTCACCTTACTGAAATTTTCATCATCTAGCCAGATTATTATGACCATCTCATCAGTACTTCGTTGGGCCAACTTTTGCCTTTAATACTGCGGCAATTCTTCTTGGCATTGACTCCACGAGATGATGAAAAGTGATGCCTGATGAATAGCACTGCCCAGTTGTGAGAGATTTGATGGTTGTGGAACAGCTGCCCGATGACACTTTCAAACTTCGTCCCACAAATGCTCAACTGGATTGAGATCTGGTAATTGTGGGGGCCACCTAAGCAAGGTAAAATCTCCCTCATGTTCTCCTGTATAATACGAGCTCTGTGGCATGGCGCATTGTCTTGTTCGAAGAAGTCATCTCCATTAGGATACACCATCAATATGATAGGATGAACTTGATCAGCAATGATACTTAGGTATGTTGTACTAATCAGATATTAATTTAATTTCATGAATTAAAGGGCCCAAATCATGGAAGGAAAACATGCCCCAAACCATAACTCTGCCCCCACCAGCTTGAAGGATTTTACTCATGCATGAGGGGTCCATGCTTTCAAGCTGTTTCCACCAAATTCTCACTCTACATCTGCATGATTCATCGGACCATTACTTTTTTCCAATGCTCTACTGTCCCAAGATATTGTTCCTGTGCAAACTGGAGACATTTTATCTTGTTAATTGCAGACAGCAAAGGTGTTCGAACGGGCCTTCGGTTTCCATATCCCATAGGATGCAACAGTGTGTTTTGAGATCATTTGAGAGGATCCCCGATTAAGATCTGCAGTATTTTGATGCACCGTTGCCCTTCTGCTGTTTTGTACCAGTCTTGCCACTCTCTGTTCTGCCCGAACATTGACTAGTCACTTATGGCCACAACTCGCATGTTCAGACCTAGTTTTATGACTGAGAGTCCAGTCCTTAAACACTTTAACAACAGCTACTCTTGAAAATGTAACGAATGCAGCTGTTTTGCTGATACTCGCTCCACGGCTCCAAGCGCCAACAATCGTTCCACGTTCAAAGACTGTTAAATCGCATCTCTTACCCGTCTCTTCAGAAACATATAACTTTTATTGTCATGGTAAACAACCTGCTTCACTATTTATGAGAGCATATTGAAAAGTAATGCCTCCATGGCTGTAACTTTTTTATTTTTTAACCGATTTTCAAAATTCTTTTTGTATCTGATACTTACATTTGTCCTCTATGTAATGCACTATTCACTTTTCGACATAGTCCCCATCCCTTTCCACGCATTGCGCCAACGCGTGACTAGGCGGGTGAACCCGTCGGAGAGGAATTCCGGGGTTGTTGTCGACGCCAGGACCGAACGGCAGGTTTCACCGTGTCGTCAGAACGCAACTCATGCCCCTTAAGGTGATCTTTCTTCTTTGGGAAGTGGTGAAAGTCGCAAGGTGCAAAGGTTTTCATTTTTGAACTGTAGGCGCTACAACCCCCTCTGTTGTGAGGCGATCGTGTGCGTACGGGCGTTATCGTGCTGCAGAAGAGGATCCAAAGCTGCCATTCAATCCTCGTGTCGACGACAACCCC
The DNA here is from genome assembly GCA_023313115.1 of Rhysida immarginata. NCBI lineage: Eukaryota > Metazoa > Arthropoda > Chilopoda > Scolopendromorpha > Scolopendridae > Rhysida > Rhysida immarginata. Next base: position 1,143,220 of record JAHWFO010105574.1, read on the forward strand.
GGAATTCCTCTCCAACGGGTTCACCCGACTAGTCCACGCGTTTGTGTAATGCGTTGAAAGGAATGGGGACTATGTCGAAAAGTGAATAGTGCATTACATACAGGACAAATGTAAGTATCAGATACAAAAAGAATTTTGAAAATCGGTTAAAAAATAAAAAAGTTACAGCCATGGAGGCATTACTTTTCAATATGCCCTCGTATAATGGTTTGGACCTCTAGCAACTTCAGCACGAAATCGTAGATAATTTGCCTACAAATGTCAGGCAGTCATAAAATCTAGCCACTCAGTCTATATTTGATCAAAGGTATTTGAATGTTAAGTTTTATTACGATTGGTTCAACTTTTTTAGGATGTATTGAATCTTTTATCAAAGAGTGTATTTATGTAGCCCACGTATAATTTTATTTTCAATGCCATACTGGTGAAATTAAAGACTAGGAGACATTAGTTTTGGAACTCCCTTTGTATTTGAGATGACATATGTTATGGCAACAAAAACTTGATTGCTTTGAAGACATGATTGTAAAATAGTAAACTTCCCAAAGCATCTCTACCATCCCAAGTCAACTGTTGTTGAATGAAAACATGGTGTAGTTAACATAATATAAGAGGCAGTTCAAATGAAAATGGATCAGATGTTAAAACGTGTCATTGAAAACTGATTACCTCAAATTCTCCAAAACTGTTAATACTGTACAGGGTGTTTCAAATTAAAGCCAACATTTCGTAGTTCGCTAAAGCAAGAACTATTCATCAGAAAATCATGAAATTTTGGGAATGCCTTAATTACATAATGGGAATTTTTTTCCAGAGCAAAAGAAGTTAGTTCCAAAAATCATCAATAGTACATGAGCACTGTTACGATTTTGAATTCGTAACTCGGAAACTACTCGTTGGAATGCGATCTAATTTTAACGGTATACACAGTTTTATGTACCCAATTATTCTTCCAAAATTCGTTATTCTAGGCCTTGCAGAACCCGAGTTATTAAGTTGTTGATCTAATACAGGGCCGTCCAAATCGTGCACGTTGCCCGCGTGCAACATAAAATGCTCGCGGACAAAGCTCATGGGCAAAGCCGAGGATATAGTCCAAAATTCAGGAGGGGAGTGGGTATAGTTTTTCCTATGCAGTGTTGCCAGTCTTTAGAGGGCGACTGCATTAAATGTGGGATTATTTCTTTTGTTACTGATACTTGCTTGTTTCTCGTCTCGCATAACATTCCGAAAAAGCATAAAATCACTTAACCAGTATTTAAACCAGAGTGGGAGAATTTTTTTTTTTTTTTTTTTTTCATTGTTCACAGATCGGATTCGAAATGCTTAATATGCAATCATGTCCTATCGGGGGGAAAAATACATTTCTACCTGACATCAAGAAAATTGTCACATTAAAACGAAGGAAATAAATTGGTAAACTGCCTCGTTTTTTGTTTTTTTTACAATGTCGAATTGATAATTAGCAACTCGACTTTAAGGAACTGATCAACGTAACGTGCAATAGGGGGATAAGGAACATTACCTGCGTGCATGGGCGCTGCCCGCAGACAGAAATCTTGGACAGCCCTGATCTAATAGCTCATAGCTTTATAAAGAACATAAAAATGAACTATACAATTGTAGTAGAAAATTTTTTGAAGAATCCTGTGGACAGTTGCACGAGGTTGGTCTACTACTCCTGCAATACGCTGAACACTAATGTTGCCCATGAAATTTGACATCCACACATGGCTGAATAATCAACGGGCCTGTTTCTTCAGATTTCACAATCATTCTTCTCAGTCCGCTGCCAGTGAATGGATCTTTTCATAACTGCTTCAAAGAATGAAATTTTCACAAATAATCAGTAGCAGATTCACCATTTTGGTAAATGAATTTTACCAGCCATATTCATTGACAAGCTAAACAGTTATGACTTTGGTTCTGCATTAGCAGCTTTACATAATCAGAATTAGTATATGCCAGTATTTCATCTTGAAATGCCCCTCTATTAGTGGTTTTTGGAACTAACTTTTTTTTCCCCTAGAAAAAAATTCCCATTATATAATTAAAATATTCCCAAAATTTCATGCCTTTCTGATAAATAGTTTTTGGTGCTATGAAATGTTAACTTTATTGAGATACTTATCTCACTGGAAGATAAAAGGGTAAATCCACTCTTGAAGAACCTTGTGAGTTGTCAACAGATCCACTCCTGATCATAAATGTCTTCATCCGATGCAAACAGATGTTCACAAATGTCTCTCTTCAGTTGTCCAAAAATTTGGAAATCGCATGAGAAAAGATCTTGGATGTAGGGAGGAACTTCCCAATCAAATTCTGAAGTGAATCTCACCAAATTAGCTGTGTGTGAACGAGCGTTAACATGAAGAAAGATAATGCCATTTGACATTATACCATAATGACATAATGTTTCTGCAAAGTCTCTTCACAGTGCTTTGCATTGATCATTGCCCCATGCTTGAGGAAATCGATTTGCTTCAGAAGATGTGTGTGATTGGATAAAGAGGTGGTTTTCTCAGCAGCTCATAAGCTTCTCAAAGATGGGATCTACCAGTGAGAAAAATTTATTAACAGTTTTGGAGAATTTTGAGGTAATCAATTTTCAATGACAAGATTTGATGTCTTTCCAGTTTTCATTTGAACTGCCCCTTATATTACTGGAGTCTTATGTTTTCAGAAATAAAAAGAAGTGACAAAAAATTTTCCCTACCTCACCTAAATTTCTTTTTATTATAAAAACAAGCTAAGCCTTCAGGATTATCAGGTTTGGGCATAAGGCTGCCTTCATAATTTAAGAGTGTCAATGATGGTTTTAGCATATGCAGGAAAAATTTCACATCCACTTCTTGAAGGCAAATCACATCAGAATTATAACCTGTGGGTTAATAAAATATTTGTATACTGTATATATATTTAGTCACACTGAATATAAAGGCAATGTTTAAGTTTAAAAAAAAAAAAAAAATTCACCTGTAATTTCTTTCAGAAGAAGCTGTTTTCTATAATCCATTTTTAAAGCATGTGGTGGGCAATTACGAAACAATTCTTTGAGGGAGAAATTAGTTTCAGCATACAAATCCGCTAGAATATTATAAGACATTATTCGAAATCTGAAATGTGGCAGGGGAAAAAAAATTTATTAATGTTGGAAAGTTTTTTTTTTTTTCGTAATAAAAGATAAGCATTTGAATGTAACAGCATATTTATCTAGATGAACCTCTAAGCGATGACATTCATTTTTTATTTAAGAATATGGAAAAGATAAAGATTTATAATAGAAATTATAGCCATTTTGGGGAAATAAACGTTTTTCGATACCTCAATAAAACTTGTTTAAGTATTCGGTTGGTGCAAAATTAATGGCCGATTGCATTTTGTAGATGTAGGATAGTCGGTATGCAAATTATTTCTCTTGACTAACACAGTCATGTAACGCATCATGTTAAAGCTGTAGTTCTTCTCTTTAAGCTGGTACAAAAAAATTGATCTAAACCTTACGTGTTGTGAAAAGATTAGATCAATTTTGTAAATACTATCTATAGAAGAGATAAGTATCATTTTATTGCATGAATTCAAACTTGGCCATAATGCTGCTGAAGCAACTCAAAACATAATCAAAGCATGGGGTGACGAGACAACTTCTCAACGTACAACTTGAAAATTTTGTGGTGGAATACCACCCTTGAAAATGAGGATGGTCGTGGCTGTCCATCGAAAGTAATGACAACGCATTGAAGACATTAATCAAATCCACACAACAAATTGCCGTAGAGCTAAAGGTAGACCATTCTACAGTCGTTAACCACTTGGAGCAATTGGGCAGTGAAAGAGCTTGATAAATGGGTGCTCAATTTACACCAAAAGAAGTCTATGGTGACTGTTTGGTGGTCTGCAATCGGATTCATTCATCACAGTTTTCTAAATCAGCAGGAAAACCATTGCTGCCCGTTCATACATTCAACAAACCGACGACGTGTATCAGAAACTGTTTAATTGTTTAATATGTCTATTTTAAATTTAACCTAGCAAGCGATTAGCCTATTGAGGCTTAGTTTGATCTTCCAAGCTTGTTAGGATGAAACCTTTTTCTGATTAGCTAATTCACAACTTCTGTGGCTCGCCCAGTTCAATTTTCGCTAGACAAGGTTCAGTTTTTCTGGTTCAGTTGTTCAGTTTAATTATTCATTCATAAACATGAACATGCATTCATCTTTAAGTTAAACAATCTAAAGGAATACTTATTTTTTTTTGCTTGTCCTATTATAGTTATATAATAGAGGGGTCGATGAAAACTTTAAAAATTCTAGAAAGGGTCGATGGTTGAAAAGTTTGGCAACCCCCAAACATAATTGACTATCAGTATAAAATAGTACTGATTTTCTTCATTTAGAGTAATCATTTACTCAAGTATCATACCTTTGTCCTTTATTTTATACTTTACCTATCTCCTCTGTTGAAGTCTTTAAAAGGGCCTGTTTAATCTAGAAATGAAACATTACATTCAGCAGGCATTTTCCCGTTATTTTGTACCACGAAATACATTTCCAAATTTAATGACACGCTTTTGAAAGACTGTTTTATTCTTGTAACTTGTAATGATTTTTTTGTTCAATTCAATCAAATCTGGAAAAAGTTCAGTGTCACTGATATTTCAACTCAATCAGCATTGCGTTACATTATTTAGTCTAAATATTGTAAATTAAATAACCTCGAACAGATTCTTCCTTTAATTAATAAAGCCCCAGTAATTTATAAGTACATCTTGTTGTCGACTATTTGTGTGGAGTTTTAGTGGACAATTGTGTTTATAGATAAAACAAAAAAAAATTGGATTTATTTTAGAAACTTGGTCATTGAGAGTGATAAAGTGGTAAACTGTACAATAATGTAGCAAGACAATAATTGCATTGCATTGTTTAAAAGAATATGTTGTGCTTGACAATGGACTCGATACGATGTAAACAAGAGAAAAATTATAATAATGGGCAAGTGGGGGAGGGAAAAAACATTTCGCTGGTGGATTAGACATTGAACCAGCATAGTCTTTGAGTAGGTCCTGGGCAACAGATAGGACTACTACCAGGAAGATCTTGTTTCGAACCTTTGTCACTTGAACTGAAACTGACAAGGGAACCACCCGAACCTATATCTCACAGTTTCAAACCAAATTTAAATATTTAATTCACCTATAGCCATTGATTACCAAACGAGGTGAACATAATCTTAAATAATTACACAAATTGTACACTTTTTAGATCATTGTCTCTTTTATTGAATATCTATTGACTAATCGCTTTTTGCCAGAACTCTCGGTACCCTTCGTCTAGAAATCGACTCGTTCCATTTAACGTTAACGCCTGCCTTAATTAATGGTAGCGCTCTTCCTTCTAAAATCGCTCATCCCTTTGTGGACCGTTTCCATTGGACTTAGAAATGTTCAGTGGCAATTTTTTTTTTGGCCCACCCTGTATATGGATTTTTATACTGGATAATAATTAGCTAATCTTAACAATCTATTATTTAGAATCTTCTATTTCAATGAATTGCTGTCTGTTCTCCTTTGTAGGAAGTGTGCATGGGTGGGTAAAAAAGTTCCTAGCATTTTTTAAAAAAACTATAACTATATAGGCAGAGGTCAAAAACTCTAACCAGTGAGAAGAGTTAGCGATTGGTCGGTCAAAAATCCTGTCAACTGTGACGTTATTTTAACACAATTGAAAATGGCAGATAGTGCTCCTATGCCTAACAGGTTAGTCTAACCGTCCTAACCAAGAAAAAGACGGTTAGTCCAGTGAGAAATTTTTCTCACCAGTGAGGGCTTTTGGCTCACCCATAGTAAATATGCACCATTAAAATTATTTACTCTTCATATTTTACAAACTTAAAATAAGTACATCACTTCGAGTCCTTTGCATACTTTTTATTTAATAACGCATGTGTAGACACAGTTTCAGAACTATATCTTATCATGGCAATCATGCTGATTTCCACACCGTCTACAAGTCAAATGAAGCAATTAGTTTTAAATGTGTACGTAAGATTGCGTGGGCAATATCCAAATAATTTTATAGCAAGCAATTGTCATGTTTTTAGTGTATGTTTTTCTTATTACCTACCCCCTCTTCCTTCCTTATTGATCCTGCACATTGATCTCGCAACTGTACTTGTTCCGTCATTGCAAGCTTAACATGTCCCGAGCTATAGGATGATGAAATTTGGGAAAACAATAAGAGTACATGCAACTGTGCATACTGTTAAAATTTGATTGAATTCCAACGAGTAGTTTCTGATTTATGTAGTCAACATCGTAACACATGCTGGTAGTATCAATCAATATTTAATGGTATACACAGCTTTATATACCCTATTATTCCCCCAAATTTCATTGTCCTAGGTGTTATAGAACCCGAGTTATTAACTTGTTGATCTTGGTGGCAGCATTTTTATCTCTGTTCATATCTTAGTTAGCATTCAAATTCGGACCCACGTTCATATGAACTTTTTTTTGCTTAGAATCACCCCCTCCCCTAAAAGTTTTGAATCAGCCTGCATTTTGACAAATGTTTTTGTTTTGTTTTCCACTTGCTCATAATTTTGGCGAACCTGGAACATGTCATATTTTCTCATGCTCATCGGGTCCATGTGTCAAGTGATAAATATATTCTTCTAAACGACACAATACTATATTTTTGTTGTAGAGTTTTCCCACCCTATCACTTTCGACGACCAAGTTTCTATAATAAACCCAATTTGTTTCGTTCATCGATAAGCACAAGATTTTCACTAAAACTCAACACAAATAGTCGACGACAAGAAATACTTAGTTGAAATAAATTAAGGTTAACTTTGCGTGGACAGATTGAAATAAATAAAGGTAACATGTAACGATGAAAACGTAGTTACAAACTACACATAGGTGTTCTAACCTGCCTGGCTCTGTAGGATTTTTGGTGAACTGGTGCCGCTTCTCAAAAGGGCATGGGCCAGGTCCCCTTCTCACGAGAGTAGAGACTTCTTCGACAGATTGGCCAATCTGCCCATCCCCCAGAGGAGTACAGCGTATTTTTAAATATCTATCGACATCGTCATCTTGAGTAGAATAGAAATATTGGTCTCCCACTTTCTCCCACTTCACATTTACCATATCTGCAGCCGCTCTCTCCTGGTGCCCATTGCTTCGAAACCAGGCAAATGCAGACGTGAGAATGTTGGCGAATTCTAATTTCACGTACGGACAAATGACAAATCCAGCCATAATTTGGTTCGGCAGTGACAATTTCACGACCGTAGGTGGGTTGATCACGATCGTGAATTCGGCGTTCCCTATTTTTAATACGGCTCCGCTTTGAAAAGCGACTTTATTTTCAACTTCGTCGTTGATTTTATTCCCCGATAAATACACGGTGACGCTGTCCACTTCTTTCAAGCTTTCCTCAAGATCTTTGATTTCGGAGGGCGATGAAATTTTACTCGATAAAATCCCGATCTTTCGTTCGCCTTTCCTCTTAATATTGTCCTTAATTATGTCGCATATTGTTTTTAATTTCTCCTTTTGATGCCGCACAAAATTAAATTGCTCCTTCATTAAAGGGGAGGAGTACACGAACGAGAGCGAGAAAAACGGTTCGCCATCGATCTTTCGGACAACGGCTTTACGTAACGTGCACAAGAATGCAGCCTTCACAACGGAGCAAACTCTCGGAAGAGTTGCCTTCAATCGTGCATTTACACAGAAATGCATTTAGGTCGACTTCATTTAATAAACAAAGATGCATAAACATCACGC
>JAHWFO010105574.1:1151021-1201974 GCA_023313115.1 Rhysida immarginata
TAAACATCACGCATCGGCACCGCATCATGAATCGACCTCTCCAGCCGCCATGTTGAAAGCCCAACATCACATCCGGGTCGCTCCCTTGACCCGTGACGTTGCAAAACTGTTAGCCAATGGGCGGCGAGCGTTGCACTCTGGCTGGGAAGTGCCCACGTGTTAACTTCAACTACGAGAATGCATGTAGTTTAGAGAGAGTTTACGAGTTTCAAGAGCGTTCGTTTATACTTACACACAGTCATTCTATTTTAAAAAGTTGGCCGAACAAATAAAGCGCTCCTCGTCACACAATACAATGAACGCTGTTTATAGTCTACTTACGATGACGATGCTCGCGGTTTTCTGCGACGGAGCAGACGAACTTATAGTCGAAACATTACACAAACCCGAAACTTGCGAACGTTTGTCAAAAGATGGGGATTTGTTGACAATGCATTACACGGGCGTTCTTGCGGCGGACGGAACCAAGTTCGATTCCAGGTAGGAAATAAGATTGTTTAATTTTTTTTTTTTATTTATTTAATTTTTTTTCCCGCCTTATTTCGCAGGTTTCTGTTAAGTGATGAAATCGAGACGCTTTAATTGCATGGATTAATTCGATATAAGCGCGTCTCTCATTAACAGACAGTCAGCGAGAAATCACAGTTTAGCATTTTGTAAATTGATTCGCCGTATAGTTTTGCTTCGGTAACAGTATTCGAACTATTCACATAAATAAAACTAGGTTTGGAAAAAAATCTCCGTTCATCTGTATTGCTTTAAGCGGGGGAGGGGCAAGGAAGCAATATAAAGCGCACTTTTTTAATCCTGAAAAAGTTTTAATGTCCGGTTTTTTGTTGGCTGGAAGTCCATAATCACAGAACGAATGTATTCAAGCGAAAATTGAGTGTCGCGAAGTGCATTGTCCTTGAAGTGTTTTTTGTAACCAAGTTACACCCGTACAGGTGTAATCGAATTTGGTTGAGTTACAAGGTAAACAAACGAAGTGGAGACAGAAATAAATTTAACGAAAATAAAATAAGAAGTGAAAATTGTTATCGAAAAACAAATTTAGATGAAAGAATTTTTATTTATTTTAATAGCAAACTTAGATTTTTTTTGTTTCAAGGTGAATTTTACTTTAAGCTTCTTAAATGGCGTCGTTGAAGTATTTCCGGTATTGCCTAATTGAAACAAATTAACCCCATGTAAATAATTATCAGATAAACAGATTTTAGTTTGAGGGTTTCGTTTATCATTGTGTCTTTTCTCTTAAAATGAATAAAATTAATTTTTTAATATAATTAATGACCCAAGCAATAACAATGATGCAAATCTAGGAGAATTTTTACGCTATTAAGAACAGCAAAATAGAATGACCGCAATGAAGAAAGCGTTTCACGTCGGTTTCCCTCCTCCGCTGCGTTCATTGCTCCGTTGGCGTTCTGTTTGAGCGGCCGTTTAAAAGGGAAATGGTTGACCGGAGTTGATGGATAATCGCAGAATAGAAGACTATCTTACCCCCCTGAAATTTAAGGAACACTCGACCATATTTGCACGACGATTGTCTTTTGAAGTGGCCACTCCCCATTAAAGCGTTAGAGAAAGAATTCTCCTCTTCCCTCTGCTGCTGCTGGTGCTACTGCCGTCGTCGTGTTGATGGGAATCGTAAGGCGCCAAAGAGGAATCGATGCCTTTCCCCCTGAGCGCGTGCTTCCCATGCCAATGAAAGGGGAGGGTGCCTTCCGTGCGCACGAACCAAATGAAGGGGAGGGGGATTTAGGGTTAGGGGGTGGACCAGGTAAAGAAACTCCCTGCGGACGCTGCTCTTGATGATGATACCTGGGCCATCGGAGATCGGACATCCCGACTGGGACGCACGAGGACGAGACGCTTGTCGCCGGTAGCCTCACTACAACGAACACCTGGTTGCTCGCTTCTTCTTACGAACGTTTGCACTCTCTTCTCCTTCCCCCTTTATTTTTTCTTCTTTTTTTAACTCTCCCTCTACATTCTTTTTCTTCTCAGTCTCCCTCCCTCTCCCTTTCCACTCTTTTTCTCGTTTCAATAAAATTGGTTTCTGTTCCGCAGACGCGTGCTTCACATATCGAAAGATGCGCAGTCGAACTTCTGTGAAATGTTTTTCGTACTCATAATGGAATTATGAAATCTTTTATTTATTAACGATGATCGTAGAAGAGAAAAAAATGCATCTTATAACGTTTCTAATTCCTAATTCACCACAGAAAGTTATACGAGAAAAAAAAGTTTAAATTTGAAATTGAAAACGATTTTTGAATGAAGGCTGAAATTTTTAAAAAACAATTACGAGAGTTTAATTTGAATAAATGAAAAATGAGCAAAGCCCATTTTAAATTTTTTAAAAATACGATAAATGGCTTATTTTCGTGACATTGTTTGACATTTTTAAGAACAAGAAAAATTTTGAAATTACGGAGATTTTTTTTATTATTATTTCTTTTAAAATGATTATGGAAAATTTATTTTTTCACCATTAATTTATCCTAAACAAATGTCTTAAGTCGCTGTAACCAACCAAACGTACCTGTTTGTAATAATAATATAGTTCATAAAGAGACAATAAAAAGTATAATTGCCAAGTAAATATTTAGCTAGACGAAACGGAGGGGGAACTTACCTAAACAGAAACTTAACAAGTTAATACGAGGTGAGCTAAGACGATAGGGACAAACTTCAGGAAGTGATTCCTGACCAGAAAAGGAACAGAAAATCTCATATGAATATATGTCTGGAAATAGATGGTTTGTCTGTAATAGAGCAATTAGTACATTACTGGTGTCAACGTTACAAAAAATGTTCGAAGTGGCCTCCTTGGGATGAAATGCAAGTGTTCACACGTCGCATCATGGATTGCCGCACTCGTTCGAATGTTCCAGGTCGCAATGACACGCTGTTCAAGTGTCTGCACATCAGGAACTGGCTCTTGTACTGGGGTTTGCTCAATACGCCCTCCGTGGTCACCTCTTCCATCAAATGACCCCTTCTCCCACAAACGCCGAAAGATGGTTGCAAATGTTTCGTGATTCGGTTGGTGTTGTCTGTATTCTGTGTGGCCTCTCGACCATTCCCATGAGCTTCCCCGTATGTGAAGACCATCTCGGCTTGTTCCTGATATAAATATCGGACCACTGTAACTCCGCTGCACGATGATCATTCAAAAGTGACTCCGCAACCGAAAAAAATACGTCTGTATTGTTAGGGAGGCAGGATGCCGTGCATACAATTATTGCCATTTCTATGGAAACTGTACAAAAATTAAGCAAAAACTGGAATGGAACAACCAAAATGTGGGAGCCTCTAATCTATCTCTTTGGAGATTAGAGGTTCCCACATTTTGGTTGATGGAAACTGTGCATTTCTAGACAGGAACTTTATTGTTATTTTTCTTGTGAGGTATCGCTCCTTGAAGTTTGTCCCTATTGTTTTAGTTTACCTTGTATAATAAATATATATTATCCTACAATAATGGAACGGACACCACCTAATTTACATGAAATATGACTTTCGCGTTGGAACCCATGCTTGTACGTACCACATCAATGGCTAGTATAGTCTTGGTATGGTGAATTGCTCGCGTCAGGTCGTTGTATGTGGTGAATGGCTAAACGAAGGGAACTTAGCGAACTCCTTGAGAGAGGATTAATTATTAATTAATTAATAATCGGGTGCCATATTGTGCGCATGTTTATTCGTAAATTTTCTGGAATATTATCATAGCATAAACTATAGTTCAACTATTGGTGATAGCGTGAAAAAATGAAACGCTACAGATATCGGAATGCGCGCGCTCTAGAACGTCGGACGAATTCCAAAACTCATTGAACGCGGCTAACGCGAGCAAGAAAATACTCCATGTCATCAACAAACAGGCAACGGAGGCACTGTTCATTACAACACTGCGGAAGGAACTTCGTGTACTCGGCATTCACTGATGTGTACCGCACACAAATCAAATATCTGGCCAAATAACAAAACTTCCAGATTCCACTGATGTTTGGAATGCCGACATTGGACTGTCGTAGAGTGGAAAAACATTTTGCGGAATGACGAATCACGCTACACTCTTTTCCAGTCGGACGGGCGTGTTCAAATATGGCGAATGTCAGGGGAGCGCCTTTTACCTGAGTGCATCGTTCCAACTGTGAAGTCTGGTGGCGGTGAAGTCATGAGTGGGTGATTTTTTATGGCATGCCTGTGGTATTCTGAAGCCTACATGGACATTATAGATAATCGAGTGCTTCCTATACTTGGGAATATTTTGGAAATGAGTATTTTTCTTTAATGCACCATGTTATGTCAGGCTTCTGTCACACAGAAATGAATGTCAGTTGCCTTCCGTGGCCCCACCGAGTCCTGACGTTAACCAATCGAACATTATGGGACGATTTAAAGGGTCGATTGAGGGCCAGGGAGCCACGTTCGAAATCTTTTGCTGACATGACTAAGGTTCATTTAGTGAAAGAAAAACTATGTCAAGGTCATAAGATTCAAATTAGCCAATTAAAGCTGTATATGATAGATTTTAATCGCTTTGACTGACTAATTTTGAAGTTCCCGACCTAGACATAGTTGTTCTTTTGCTGGATGGACTGTAGGCTCTTGCAGCAAGAATGGACCTAAATACCGGAAGCTGTTTATCGGAACCTTATAGAAGGATGGCTGATGTAATTTCTGTACGCGGAGATCCATCAAGATATTAAATAAAATATCACTTTCGCGTACCTGTGTTACTGTCCGTTTCATTATTGTGGGATATACTGTGTGCGACGATTTATATTAATCATATGTTGTGAAATAAAAGAATAAAATTTAAAAAAAATATTAAAAATCTTTTTCAATGTTGATAAGAGCAAAATGGAAATCGATCAGAATCAATTTATTTCATCGTACATTTGAAACGCGAAACAGATAGGGAAATTAATTGTTCGTCATATACACCTTGAAGTGTAATTTGTCTCTTCGTAATAAAGGATGACGTTCTTCGTTTAAATGGAATTCGGAGAATTTCCCATACTCCTATTTTTTAAAAAAAATATATTTTGTCTACCAGGGAAGAAGTTAAATATATGCGTTCGCGCCATTAAAATTTAATGTCTTGCATAACAACAGCAACAATATATTTTGCCGTGTTGCTTGTGTTGCTATAATAACTTGTTCGTAAGACTGTTGATTCGTTTAATTGGGGTTAGATAAGGACTTGATTAAAAGCTCGAAGGTTTATCTAGAAGGAATCGGTCTGCTTCTTAAATTGGCTGACGTGGATTTTAAGCAGCTACATAGCGCACGATTAATATACAACTTCCTTAAGTTTACTTTGATGTATTCTTTTCATAACTATTTTATGGAGAAAAAAATTCATATAGTCATAATAATATATTCAATGGAAGCAGCTATCAAGTTATAAGATTCATAAGTTAATTTCTGACTCGACAAAAGAGGAGCGTTGTCATATAATTTTTTTTTTTTTTTACCCGACACAAACTTATCAGATTGTTTATGATTGTTTATTGACATTTTATTATCAGCTCTGTAAAAGTTTTCGTAGACCACATATTTTCTTAGTCTGTTAAATTCGTATTCTTTTTTGTACACGAAACCATAACACATCGTACATCAAGTTATGAAGTTGGAAAAAAAAATGAAAGTGGGTTCAGGAGTGGGATGGCTTTTATTTAAAATTTATATATAGTAAATATTATCTTCTTAATTGATATCTTTATTTTCTCGATTTGAGTAATATTGAATGTATGTTTACGAGTTTAATCTTTGAATTTATTTTTAAAACGCTCGAAAAATGTCTTAAAATGTTTCTTTTATGATGTGTAAAATGAGCCTAAATCGGTTTTATGCCCAACATATTTTCACATAAGATAATTTGAAAACTAAAATGATAATGTCAATGTTCAAATTTTGAAAAAGTGTGATCCGATCAAATAAAATGGTATTTTTTAATATACAGGGTGAGGCATTTATCTTGAGACAACTGAATATCTCGGAAACTAAGCACTATACGAAAAAATGTCCAAAATCAAAAGTGAATTATTCGCGGAGGAAATTCATTAGTTAAAAAATTCCCTCTTGTGAGGGGGGTCGTGTTTATGCCTATGGGGAAACTTCGAAATCTTAAATAGGAATCCTTATTTTTAATGGTATATTCAGATTATACACAATATTCGAGAAATGTTTTATTCTTGGTGTTTTTTCAATTGATCCAACCGTTTAGGAGATAGAGGCCCTGAAAGTGTGGAACTTTTAAAATTTTGAAGACAAAGAGATAGAGAGTGGGTCTTACAGACATTCATATTCTACTTTTTAATGGTCTTTAAGAATCCGAAGTCAGAATTTCAAAAATCCAATATTTTTCAATACACACGCAGAGTCCCTGTCTCCATAGGACTGCTGCTCCCAAAAGTTTACTCGTGCACTAAAAAATTTTCAATACATTTGTAAAAATATACTTTAAATATGCGTTCAAAGTGGGCCTTATTTATTTATAGTATAAATGAAAAAAATCCAGGTAATTATCTTTTTGTTGTTTTGCAGGAAAGTACTCTATTACGAAGATTGCAATATTTTTTAATATAATATTGTAATATTTTGCATAATTAATCCTGTTAAAAATTTCGTTTTTTATAATTTTATGAAATTTTAAGCGTACATGCAGTTTATTTTTTTGTACATTTTTAATTTTATTAAATGCCAATAAGGTTATAATTCTCAAACATTTTCAATGCAATACGAAATTCGACAGCTCGGAAAATTGAAATCCCGATAATCTACAAAATGTCAAAACACGGAATAAACATTAGAGATTTAATTAAATCGTCAATGGTACGTCACTTATAATTACACACATTTTAATTTTTACAAAAATTCATCTAGTATTTGCAGGAACTAAGGCAAAATTATTGATTGCTTAGGTCTTTGCGTTTTATTCTTAAATTCGAAAATTAAGTATGCTGGGAGTAAAAAAAAACATCCTCTAAAGACTTCTATAACATAAAATTATGAAAATTAACTATTTTAATGTTCTTTTCACAGCACGAACGTCTAAAAACAATATTCACACATGTACACACATTAAAGAACACACATTTACCATAATGATTAAAAACACGCTTTTTCATTGCGAAATTGTTGCTAATGGTCGGCAAGTCCAACGCTTATCTTTCCACATGCTTGTTTTAAGTATTGTGTGTGGCTGGCCTTCTGTGTGAAAACTTCTGGCATCGAAATGAAAGTCAGTTGCCAGCACTCTCAACAGTTCATCGAGTTAGCACAGAGAAAATAAACATGGTAATATTCAATATTATTTTTTTCCAAGATACACAAAGAGTAGCTCTATTTTTTAAATGATAATATAAATAATATTATCTAAATAGAAATTTTTTTTCTTCAGGGGCAGAAGGAGGGAGTAAAAAATGGTACAGAATCCATTGCCTTAATCTATGACGTAATGTGAGAAAGGGATATAGAATAGGTTCTTTATTTAAGAAAGGAATATACACTGCTCACAAAAGTTAGAGGATCTTTTCCAAATGAATATGAAGCGATAAAAAAGAAGCATTTCATTTTTGTTTATTAAAGACGAACATCAGAAAAGGAAATGACAAGTCAAGAAAAGTTGTCCGATTATGCAAATGGGATGTAAACTCAATTATCGTGATGGAGTAGCAAGTGACTTATTTATGGGGGTGAACAGAATCACGTCAAACTGGACGAGAGTGCCACACATTGTTTGTTTAGTAGGGGAGTATGGCCATTCTGGATTGCCAAAACACACTGGCAGCGATGAGGCATGGATAGATCACATTGTCCAGTAGATTGTGAAATTCCAGGGCTTGAAATTCAAATTTTTCATGGAGGGGAGGCTCCCCTCCTATGTTTGTGAATGGAGGGGAGATGAACTCTTTGGGAGGGAAGCAATAAGTTATGGGTTATACAAGTGATTTTTCAACATATTTTAAGTTTTGTACATAAATGTGTTAAAAATAATAAAATACCAAAAACACAGTCAAAAAATAATGTAATAAATTCTTATATATCAATAAACAAAAATTAAACACTACTAAAATATATGAAAACGAGTTTTAGTGTGTTTTGATATTTAGCGATCTACATGATTTTGAAGCATCATCTAAACATAATGCTAATCTATGAGCTACCCAATAAATTCTTATAACTTTAATATTTTTCTCTTGACGATACTGCAACGGTGACGATTGGAATAAGGAAATTCCATTAGTTCAAAAGTTAAATCTCTACGAAAATATTCAACAATACTAATCGATGACCAGTTAAACCCGTAATCTAATGATTTACGGATGGAAAAGTGTGATAATGTCCAAATTTATATTGTAAGATATAGAGAAAAAAAATTTAAATAAAATCGTAAAAACATTTAATATGATTAAATTTCATGGGTGGGAAACTCCCCTCCTGATAGTTTTTTGAGCGCGATTTTAAAATTTTGGGAGAGAATCCCGCCATCCCGCCCTGAATTTCAAGCCCTGTGAGCAAGAGCGGCATAGTATAATAATTAATTCCAGCTCAAAAAGTGTTTTGGGAAGCATTGTACGGTTTGCCAGATGTCTTTCCATTGTATCCCAAGCATGTTCAATGAGATTCAGGCCTGAAGAAAGTGAAGGCCAGTCCATGCGGTCGATTTCTGCCTCCTGACGCATGTTGTTGACGAGATGTACACGGTGGGGTCTTGCATTATCGTCCATAAAAAGAAAGTTTTCAACTACTCACTATAGGTACTCACTCTCGATATCGGACACTAGTCAGCGATCCATTACTGATGACCTGGAGTTCAGTACGATCACCAGTGCTGATTCCAGCCCACAGAGAGATTCCACGACCACCGAAGGAGTCCCTTTCTCGCACGTATCCTGGATTCTCCCGTGTTCCTCCTTCACGCCAGATCAGGACACGATGATTGTCAGGCTGCAGACTGAACCTTGACCCGTCAGAGACGAGGACAGTTGACCACTCATCACGGGTCCAATAACGATGCTCACCAGCCCACCACCTACGGGTTCTATTGTGTTCAGCAGATAACGGAATGCATACTATTGGTCCCCGGGCCTACAGTCCAACACGATGGAACCGATTTCGTATAGTCTGCTGGGCCGGTTCCTTCTTGCCAATAACGTCAAGTAGCGGTCACTTCTTGCTTTTGTGGCAGAGGGTGAACCCGTGTCAAGTCTCTTGAAATCGATTTTACAGTCTGCTTATCACGCTTTGGGATGTTCCAAGTGCTGCTGCCACTGTCGTCTGTGTTTGTCCACCTTCAAGATGTCCTATGCCTCTCCAGGCTTCGGATTCGGGCAAATCGTGTTGCAGAGAAATTGCAGGATGTGCACTTTGGTGATCAGGGAAAGTGCAGATACGCCAGTACTTTCAGTCTTTTTATAGCACATTTTGAACAATGAAATAAAAGTTTGGTTTTGCATCTCGTTTGCATAATCGGACAACTTTCTTTCACTTGACATTTGCTTTTCTGATGTTCTTGTTTAATAAACAAATCAAATGCTTGTTTTTTTCATGGCTTCAAATTGATTTTGAAATATCCCCTAATTTTTATGAGCAGTGTAGCGTAGTTCAAAACAGAGTGAGAAGGAGAATCTCACGAAAGAAAGGTTTTAAATAAAAACTTGAAAATAACGTAACACAGTTTGGCATGTACGAAGAAATAAACGATTAAAGGCCAGTTTTGAATCAGGTTAACAGGAGAAATGAGAAATTAACAGCTTTCATTTAACCCATTTAATAAAATTCAAATTAAATTTCGACCAAATTTTTTATACAAAATTTTCATTTAGAAAATTAAATAACAGACCTGTCTTACTTATTAATTTTCTGCATGTTTTCTTCTTAATTACTGCATTTACGCGCTGACGACGTTTGAGATATTAAGTTTTCCGTATACTTATTGGGTCGAAACCGCGATTTCCGATTTTCTAGCTCGGCCGTAGCCCTACCTTTTATGTTAGGCAACTACATCTAACGATTTCTCGCTTGGGTAAGTGCTTTAAAGTCATTCTAAATGTTGAAGCCCGCATTTTGCATTTAAATAGGGAAAACGATACATTTCGTAAAATTCGCACGAGATCAGGAGAAGCGTTTCTCCTTCTCCCCTTGGATCGCTCCATACATGGAAGAAAATCATAGACAGTAGTTGCATATCTAAGCAGTCCTGCCTAATGCTCGTGAAACTTCTCTCATATCGGATTCGTCCGAAGGGTTTTTCGTTCGTGTCAACAGGAAGCCCGTCGAATCCGTAGTGAAATATTTGCGTCGCGTCATTCGAATAATGGATCGGATCAAAAGGCAAAGCGATTGGGTGACGCGGAAACGCCGTGACGATTTCGCTGTCTTTTTTCGTCGTTTATCTCCCCATCCAATCTTCTTTTCTCGCATATTTGAATGAGCCACCGTGGCAAAGAAAAGTATCAAGGTACGCGTCGTGAACATTAATTCCGCTTAGCTTATGTCAAATATTTAGATTGTGATTATAATTTTGAAGTTTTTTTTTTTCAAGCAACTGATTGCTCAGCGTTAATTGAGGAAAATGTCATCATATAGCAATCTAATGGAATTAAATATTAGGTAATGCCATGAAAAAGAAGTAGTCTAGGATTAGAACTTTCTCTTTGTATCTTTTCTCTATGTAGCCTGGAATATAGGGCGAAACCGGTCGGGAAATTTTTCCGTTATGTACTGTAAAGGCCTCCGTAAGAGTTGGTTCCATAGTTTACCTTTCATATCAAGTCTTGTGGAAGACTTAAGAGATAGAATTTCAAAATACAAATATCATTAAATGACTAGAAGAAAACCTCTGGGGCTGTGGTTACTTAAAGTATGAAAAAATCAGGAGACACAAATATCATTGTTAAATCAGATTTAGTTTTATACAGTGTTGGACAAAACTTTGGCCGAATGGAACTTTTCATCTTTTTTTTATTTTAACACTTCTTAAATTTTGAAAAACTAATCAGTTTGGTACAATATAAATAAATAAACATTTGCTCTACAATAATTATGAAAAAAAATACAAATCTTAGTTATTATAATAAAAAATATCAAAATCATGATGGACATAACTTTGGCCGACTTGTTTTACGTGTCACAAAACAACATAAAAAATGTTAACAAAAAAATCTTAATAGCATATGCCTTTGCCCTTATTTTTTATTACGTCTACACATCTCTTGTGCATAGAATCAATTAGTTTCTGGCACATTTTCTGTGAGATTTGATTTCAACTTGCTTCAATCGCAACTTTTAAGTCATTTACTGAGTCAGATTGTTTTCCATCATTGTATACCAAACGTACCAAATAACCCCAAAGATTCTCTATTGGATTTAAGTCCGGTGACACTGCTGGCCAGTCCAGAACTTTTATTTTTTTTGCTTTAAACCAGTCCATTGTTGACTTCGCTGTGTGGATGCTGGCGTTGTCTTGCTGGAATATGTAGTTTTTTCCTGCCATACGAATTCCAGATGAAAGCAAATTATTCTCCAAAGTTTGTTGATAGTCTGATGCACTGTGTCTTCCATTTAAAAACACTATATTGCTTTTTGCTTTGTAGCCAAATGATGCCCACACCATACAGTATGTTTTGAAAGGGAAACGTTTTGTTAAACTGGAGTCAAATTAATAGACCTATATGATAAAATGAAGTCGTGAATGTGAGCAAAATAAATGCTCTTGCGAAAGATGTCTTCTATGTCGGGCTTATAAGGAAATGACGGCTTAATAGTGCTATTAGAAAATTTTTTATAATAAAGAGGTTCATTTTTTTAAATAGAGCAATTATAGAAAAAACAGGCATGAGTCAAATTTATCCATTTGGCCTCATCATTGGTTCGCACCAATTTCTAAATTAGCCTGAGTTGTTCATTTTACATTATTATGAGAAAATATTTTACTGTAATATTTACATTGTCCCTTACATCATTGCTTATAAAAGGCCACGTTTTCATGAGGATAAAGTAAAATAAGATTTCTTTCAACCATATAAAAGAATGCCTTCCTAATTAAATAAGTGAAGTTACTCATAAGTAGCGTAAAATGGGCGCTACGTTACTGAAATATTAGGAAGAGGGCGTACATATGGTATAAATATTCATTTATATCTGGGGTTTATTAAAGTTTGTATCTCGAGTCGAAAATTCTGAGACTATTTGAGAATTCTGTAATCGAATATTTTTATAAAAAATACATCTAACAAATAAGATATTTTAAAAAGTTATTAGAGGCCATTTTTCAATTTAAATCTTAAATATATTGTTCGTTTATGCTTTAATATAAAAAATATTTTTATATTCGCTCAGGTTGTCGAGGGTAAATTTCACAATAACTAAATTTGACTTATTTTGCTAACTTTGACTAACTGTAGAGGGCTTAATTCACCCATGACTTCTCCAGGGTTATTCCCAGTGAAAAATTTGTGGTTTTACACTGAAGATCCGCGCAACCCTCTGCAAGTCATTAAAACACCACAAAAATTTGGGCTGGTTAATTAAGGGGTAAATTTGTTTAGGTAAATTTTGAGTAACTAAGTTTTTTATTTATTTATTATTGGTCTTAATTATTGAAAAAATATAATGTGAATGTATTATCGATATGCAATTAAAAAGCTAATTTGCAGTGCATAGATGAAAAAGTATTTTGTAGACAACATTTTTGTTATCCACCAGGAGCATAGATGAAAAAGTATTTTGAGAACCAACGCGTGAGCATGCTACAGTTTTCCATGTAGACAGCACGGACTCCAAATCAACTCCCGCTACTTTTAATGATTGTCCTTAGGCCTTGTGGATCGTCATAATTTTTTAATTTTCAATAATATTCAGTGTATGAGTGGATTTTATTTGTTATATTTGGTTTGTCATATTGTTGAATTAGTAGGGGGAGGCCGTGGTCGTGGCCTAGCGGGCTTTCACTGACCCCGCCAGCTCTGTGAAGTTAAGCAACATCAGGTACGGCTAGTCACTGGATGGGTGACCATCAGTGACCATCAGTGACATGCGACCTTCACCCCCCCCCCCCCGTGCTTCGGAGGGCACATAAAGCCGTCAGTCCCGGCTGCTGTGACCATCTAACAGCAGTCGTCATTATCCATCCGGCCATGGAGCATCAGCAGTCGACAGAAGTGCGGTTAGTTACTGGACATAGAGGGTGAAGCCATCAGAAAGCGGTTCGGCGGAGCTCCAAGATTTGCCGCGGGTGGATGCATGTATTCTATTAACTAAACTAAACTAAAAAAAAAAAAATTGTTCCATGAAAACCGGGTGGTTTTTCACTCATAAAACTCGTGCAACTGGGAAATCCATGGCAAAGTAGTGAAAAAAACCTTTCCCAGACTATGTTAAAACATCATGAAAAGTTTGACGCCCGTTGTAGAGATTATCGCGAAAATACACACAGATAGACAGACCAACAGATGGACACACTTTGACTTATATTAATATAAATTAGATAATTTTTTTCTCTTTTGGGCATTAATTTACACACGGAAAATTTTAAGATTGGGATATCAGCAGTTTATTATGGGACCGCAGATTAGAAATGTATAAGGGTCGTACAAATGAAAACGAAAAAGTAAGTTTTGTGTGGGAAAAAGTAAGTTTTTGTTTTCAACAATTGCGAAACCCCAAGTGTTGCATCACGTGAGAAAGAACGATAGCTCGAGCTTAGAAGCTCTGCGATTGATCGCTTCGTCCATACAAACAAAATGGAGTCAACGAAACAGGAACAGAGAGCAAGTAATTCGTTTTTTGACATGTGAAGGAGTTTTATTTTCTGAAATTTATCGTCGTATGCAGAACGTCTATGGAAATGACTGCCTAACCTTCACTCGTGTTTGGACATGGAGCAAGAGGTTTTCGGAGAGACGGTCATCATTGCAAGATGATCAACGACCTGGGCAAGCAATCACGCGCCATCACGGATGATTCCAAAGCCAAAATTGACGCCGTCTTAAAGGATAGCAGAAGAATGACAATCGATGTTGTGATTGCTAAAACTGGCCTTAGTCGTGGAACTGTTCACTCCATTATCAGGAATCATCTGCACTACAGAAAAATAGGTCTCGCATCATTTGACATCAGAACAACTTGGAGTTCGAATGGCCATGTCCCTGCAACATTTGACTCGCTATGAACAGGAAGGAGAGTTTTCTCGACAGAATCGTTCGTTACAGGGGATGAAACTTGTGCTTTCATTTCCAGCCCGAAAGCAAACGTCAAAGTCGTCAATGGAAGCATTATGGGTCACCACCCCCGAAAAAATCAAAAGCAATCGCAAACAGCACGGGGCAGGTGATGTTGACCGTGTTTTTTTAATCGCAAAGGCCCGATTTTACTGGACTGTCTTGAAAAAGGCACCACAGTTAACGCAGCACGATATGGGAAAACATTAAAGGCACTGCGCACAGCCATAAAATGCAAGCATCCAGGACTTCTTACAGAAGGAGTGCTTCTTCTCCACGACAACGCGCATCCTCACACCTCGAAAGCAACGGTAGACCTCATCAAAAAGTTCAACTGGGAAGCAATGCACCATCCACCTTACAGCCCTGACTTATCCCCATGAGACTTTCACGTGTTTGGGGATCTCAAGAAACATCTGAAAGGCCGCAGGTTTCAGTCGGACGATGAAGTTAAGGAAGAGGTTTTGGAATGGTTCCACGCGCAACCGAAAGACTTCTTCCATAAAGGAATTACACGCCTTGTTACACAGTGGGATACATGCCTTAACGCTTTTGGAGTATTTTTAAATTCTTTGTATACACTTTGGATAAAATAAATAATTTTCGCTACGACCCTTATAGTTAAAGAGATAAATGTAGATAAAGAGGAGATAAGTATCTAATGGATTTTTTAATTGAAATTTATCAGGTGAATGAACTTTGAAGCAAAGTGCAAATAGTTACACTGTTTGTTTTTTTTCAAATTTCGGATAGCAAAATAACATTTCTTTAATTACTCTTCTGAAAAGTATGAAAGCAGACAGTATGATAAAAACAAGAGGCCTTGGAGTTAAAGTATATTTTCTATATACGAATAATTCACATTGGTACCATTTGTTTTAACTATGATACGGCAATGTTGCTATAAATGAAACTTTGCCTTTTAACCATTTTTCCAAAAATGAAAACCGTTCGAAATATTGAAAACTAAAATGCATTGAGCATAAAATGTAGATCATTTTTTATTCTTTCACTATTTTTTTTTTTTTTTCAAAGAAGGGGATAATTTTTTTCATGCGTTTCGTGCATCTTTTGAGAAGAAAGAAGTTTCGATTTCAATCTGTAAGAAAAGGTTAAAAAATTTACAAATGCTTAAAGAAGAAGCGACAGTAGTATATAATTACGACCGAAAAATGCCAACTTCATTCACAGTATGAGAAGTTGGTTTGGAAGGAATTCCAAAAACGCTGGGGTTCTAGTCCTCTTAAAACGAGAAAGAAATTCAAGTTTTTATACATTAAAGTCGCAGAAAATTCGAAGGTCGAGACTTTTCTTTTTCCCTCGCTTCAGCATTTTCTCCATGTTTAAAATATCTTCTGGATGCAGAGTATTGTTAACATAAGCACATTACATAAAAAAAAGTAATTTTGTAATTTCTATTGTGGGTTGTTGTGAATGTCGCTTGAAAGAGTAAGAAAAATATGCCAAAAGCAATGGAAAAAAAATGAAATTTTTGTTTAAAAAATTAAAAAAAAAAATTATAAATTTAAAACAAAGGCTTCGATTGAATCCAAATTTAGATATTAGACATTCAAACCTTCGTGAAAGTGAAGAACTGAAATCATTTCCAACTGAGCGTGGTTTTAAAAGAATTTTATTTTTATTTTTTTATTTACCACTAAAAATCTCACAGAATACGCTACTAAAAATTGTTCCTTTACAATTTATAATTTATGTATCCTCATTCTGTCTTCTAATCAATGCATTTCAAATTTAGTTCGATTATCTTCCCTTTGGTTTTAACAGCAGTACATGGATTAAATGTCGAGGCTTTTAAATATTTTACTTTCTCTGTATGCCAAATCGGTTGGAAATGATAGTTTGCTTTAGCCGTTGTCGTTCAAGGCTCTTCAGAATTATTCAAGTTTCCCGAAGGACTTCGACTCCAATGTTAGGTGGATAACTGGGCTGCCTTTGAGTTTTTTTTATTTTATATAAATAGTTCTATAATAACAATCTTTGCTTGAAAATGCATGCCATATGAATCAGGTTCTGTCAGTTTTAAAGGACAGTTCCTTTGTTTTTTGTTATATAATTTACCTCGTTCCAATTTTATTTTATTGATCCTCAAAAGCAACAGTTTTAAGTGCAATAATTTATATAAAGCCTTACGTTATAGGCATATCGCACAAGTTGAAGGCTTAAAGCAATGTTTATAAATATTGAAAATATATATAAATAAATAACTGTTTGAGTGCTATGAAAATATTGAATTAAAAAAAGTAATTTAACTGCCCCTAATATTTTAATACAAATTTCAATTAGCATTTGATTGACTAGCTGTTCACAGATGCAATAGATTGCAACATACGAATACTTTAAATGAATAGGAACATGGACAATATATTTCAAGCCCTCTAATTCAAAATTATATTTTCGTTTACATAAAATTATATACTATTAATGGATTAATATAATCTAATCTCGATATAATAAGAATATTTTAAAAATATTATATATGTACATTCTTACTCTCCATCATCGTCTGTGGTTTGTTCAATCGCTTATGTTAAGAAAACTTGTCTTTGATCGATTTTTCTTCCACTTCAAAATTGTGCATATGCATTTTTTATTTGGAATTAATATTTTCAGCTTCATCAATATTGAAAGCTTTTGAATATATAATACAAATTTGCCATTTCTTAAGATGGGTTGTATATTTATGAGATGTTCGAGAAGGATGATGATTGATGAAAACTTTTTTCCTATTCGGCTGATTCTTTCACTTTCTCACGCGAATAGACTTTATCCGCTTCAGACTGATTTTTCTTTAATATTCATAGTTATCATTTCATAAAAGAGGGTTAGTCTGAGTTATGGCAATAGTTTGACTTTCTTTTTTCCTTGCTAAAATATGGTCGTAATTAACTGTATTCTGGCAAAAGAGTATGAAGGCGTATCTTACTCTTTATTTTATGGTAGTTTTTGAGAATTGCAAGCAAATGTATTTTACTCTTTTATTGTGCTTATTAAGTATTATTATTAGGCGGTGCCTATGTTCTATGTCGTTAAATGTACTATCTCTAGAACAAATACCAGATTCCCTTTGAAACCGGAATATTACTTCCGTTCTGATTGTGCAATTATAATACTATGAAGCGAGCGGATTACAGATTGCGTATTGAATCTGTGTTGCGATAATTGTGTTGTATGCAGTCTATTATTGAGTACCTATTTACTGACTGTTTTCTTTATATTAAAAATTTTGTGTGTATAAGGGCATTAATTATGTATTATGTAAAAAATAAACGTTTCATTATCATAATTATTATCGGCTGCCCCCTTTTTAATCAAGCCAAATAATCACACTATGGTTGTATCGTTTAACAAAAATATAATTCCATAATACTATGCAGGGTATTTTGCTCCTAAATTTAACCAAACATTTATGTCACCCGTGCTTTCAAACGAAGATCGTTGCAATTTTAAATGATTGTTGCAAGGGTAGATCATTGTATTATTCATTTGGGTGTGTCATAAAATACTACTTAAGCAATAATGGCATTTCTTTCATTGCACAGGGGCTATTAACAGGGAGCGCGTAAATATGTGCAATTAACACTGTACAGAGTGTATCTAAACCCCTGTCACAAAATTCTGGTGGTGATTCTCCACAGCAAGATGAAAACTAAATTTCATATAAACATGGTTCGGATAACGAGCCGTTTGAGATTTCCGCAGTTAAAAGTGAAGTTTCAGCAGCTGGTTTTGTACTCTGTAGATGGCAAAATGTATTTTCTTTTGTATTTAAATAATATGGATTTTTTACTGAGGACATGGGGTCGGTCGGTTATATGAACATGGTTCGGTAATTATGGCATTTCTTTTGAGATTACTGTCATAGAGTAATTTGCATTAAACCATTGCCATTCAACGTATTTCATTTCAGCTATTGACCTGTTCTCCGCCTTATGTCTTATTCTCCAATTTAATTTGAGAATGATAACAAGAAAAGCGCACCCGAAACTCTTATATTGTTATATTTTTTTTGTAGTTGTATTCATTTCGTACTTTACTACAAATCTTTTTTTATTTATAGTCTTTAGATCGACTTTTCTTATATCATAATAATTTACAGTGCATCATTGAGGTTTTAAATTATCCATAAAATCAATGATACAGAGAATTTCTTTTCAGATGTTTCTTCGGCCTCTTTAGCCTCTCAAAGAAACCATTTTTGTGCTTAATATAAGTCAAGACTATCGGTTAATCCAAGAAATAGGTTTCATGTACACGATTTCAATTAGACTCATTATTTTTACTTTCATTTAAATTGATCTTCATAATTTTCGTTCCTCTGCACACTCGTAAAAAGCTATCTGAGTTATTTTATACTCATTTTGTGAATAATTTCTATTGTATTCCAGGTTTTCTTTCTTTTTTTAAAAAAAATTTCAAAGTGCATTCACTGAAGCAGGTGAATTTGAAGTGAAGCTTTCGATCCTTTGCTCTTTGTTCTTGGTTTACATCAAACTAAGTTTAGCATCATCGAGAAAAACATAATTTAATAGAGTTCGGAAAAGCAATAAAAATTTCGTTCTTATTGCTTGTCGGTTAGTTAATATCTTCTTAAAATATTAAAGGAGCCATTCGGATGAGTGGAAAAAAAGCTATAAAATGATGAAAGGGAAAATTTTTTAATAAGAAAAAACAACAAAAAAAAACAGGGTAATATATTTTTAACACTTCATATAATAATAAAGTATATAATGTTTTTGATTATCAAAAGTCGTATAACGTTAGCAAATGCGTCTATTTTTATGCTCGAAGGTGCTAACTAATGGTACATGTGATGTAGGAAAAGTTGAGTGAAACCAGACTTGCTAATTTCCGGGTAAAGCCAAAGCGGGCTTATAATTAATTACCCTTATACAGAATTCCTACTTCAAGTTTATTCTTTATCGCCCCATCCATCGCCCTTTGTGATCTTGTTTTATACCACATGTGCATCTGTTTCCACGTGTGAACAAAAAAAAAATGTTTACGTGTAATCAGTTCAGGGAATTGTTAGTAAATAATGTACATCATTCATGAGCTATATATTTTTTTCGCTGGAAATCAGGCGTTAAAACATCTCTATCAACATTATTTTTTATACGGGAAGCAATCATATCGTCATTAAATGTGTTTTCTAAATAGGGGGAAAATGCTAAAATTCAGTTCTACATAAAAAATTTATAAGACTGTATAAATCCCACTATTCTCTAAATTTTTATATAAATGAATATTGGAAAGTATATAAATCAATTTCTAATTTTATTTTGATTTATTATCAATTCATTCGTATACCACATTATCTCTATTATTAAAGGATCACAAAATAAGAATTAAGGATGTACTAAGTAATGAAAATGTTCTTAAATATATAAAACTAGCAGAGATACCCGGCATTGCCCGGGATAATTATACTTGTAGGTAAAGAGAACAATCTCAAAAAATTAAATTATAACTCCCAATTGATTAAATAATAACTCAATCAATACAACGGCACTTTGTTAAAATTTAATTCGACTACAACCTCAGTAAAATTAATTAAAGTTGTAGAACAAAACTAGTGAGTTTCATTCTAAAATTTACGATGATATACAGTACAATCAAATTTGAAAAGAACAACGTTTTTGCTTTGTTTTAGGAAAATATCACGCGAATATCACCGGATTTTTTTTACAGTATCCGGTAATATTCCCTGCAGTATCCTAAATGGGAGAAGTCCATTAAAGTTAAAATTTCAACAAGTTTTTGGGAAGCATTCTCTTTATAGCGCAACCACCACATATGATTGTACCAAATAATTAAAAGGACAGTTCTGTTTTCAATGAGATATATCGCAGCTTTCAAACACTGACAACAAAGTAATGTATTCATTCACTTTACCTAGAAGTTGATGCGCCCTAAAACCTGACCAAACCAAACCAATTCATTCACTTTCTAGTGACTTACAAACGATACTCTTAAAAAATTAAACAATTCTATGCATTGTGTTTTAGCAAATTGTCAAATATTTATTTGTCAGCTTTAGAGAAAGGACAGACTGACATTTTGCATTATCAAGGAAAAATCTTTGCATTATCAAGGAAAATCTTATAGGAAAATCAAAAATCTCAGTCCATAATTATTTTACGAAAGGTGAGACATATAGACAACACAGTCACAGCGGAAGAAATGCTAAGTTGACCATGAGGACCAAATGACAAATATGCATGACAGCATCAAATAAAAACATATCCGCAGCTGAAATCAAGCATGAATTAGTCCTAAACGTGTGTAAACGGACAATATGGAATGTTTTGAATCATAGTGGACATTTAAAATTTCAAGCCGTGAAGAAAAAAAACCTTCTTTGACATAATCGCATAAAGCCAATAGGCTGGAGTGGGGAAAGGGTAAAGTTGGTTGGGATCTATAGTGGACATAGGTGATCTTCAGCGACGAAAAAAAGTGAAATTTGGATGGGGCTGATCGTGGTGCGTACTACTGACATAATTTGAGAAAAGATTTATTGCATTCTAAAGACAACAAGGAGGTGCAAGTGTTTTCTGACATGGGCTGTGTTCTCTTTTCATGGGAAAACGCCATTGGTCTTCACACCATCAAAAATGAATGCAAATTCATACGAAGATATACTGCAAAATTACCTGTTGCCATGCAGGGACAAATGTGGGGAGGAAGTGGAATTTTTATGCAAGACAATGCTCCCATTCATAGAGCGAAAAACACTCTACAGTAATAATAATATTCCAACTTTTGGATTGGACCGAGCAACTGTACAGAAGCTTAATCAGCACTCTTTCAAGGCCAAATGATTGAACGGTGAAAAGCTGGGCGCCGAAGGATAGGAGAAAACTCGTTCTTCAAGATGACAAATAAGCGTTCACCATCTGGCAGGTTAGTTTTGTTTGGCGGATTCCAAATGAATGGTCTCTCGTGTTGTGCCATCATTTAAGAATGGCGAAGGAAATCATGATCTGAGGCCGTTTTTCATGGGTCAGCTGAACCTATTAATTTCAGTGACAAGGATCCTTATCGACATTCTCCACAGTCTGTATTTCTAATATTATGACAACAATGCGATTCATATTTGTATCACTGTCAGTTTCCCGTCCCCGAAGATGAACGTGAGTGTTAAAAAACTTTACTACAGGCAAACTCTTGGACCTCCACGGGGAAGGGGCTCCCATTCCCAGTGGAGTACACCAAGATAATCCTGAGTTCGAGTTGATTGTCAAATTATCAACAAATAGGAATACCTAGTAAAAGGGGTAACATTTATTACTACATCAAATGCAAGGATATAGATAGTTCCAACATTTTTTTTCTTGGAAAAAAAAGAAACAAGAACTAATTTTACACATTCACATACATTTTTAGTTAGGGGTCAAATTCCAATTAATCCCTCCCCTTTTCCGTCTTTTACAAAGTTTTAATAAGGTAAACTCTGCATATAAGCATACTAAAATCGTTTCAGTGTCTTTAATTGCAAAGTTTACAACTAGATCAAGTTCAATAAGAGGCTTGCTTACCAGACTGATTTTTTCTTTAATTTCTTTAACATTAAATCTAGGTTATCTCTGACTCCATGCAAACTTGCTACATATCAGTTCTTATAGCTAAATCTTATGTTCAATTAGTGCTTCACCTGTCTTCTGCTCTGCAAAGCATACAAATGTAAAGTTAGTTTAACAGTCTGCTAAACAGTCAAACTTATTTCTATGAACGCCCCCTCCTTGCATATAAAATTTAGTAGCGCCCCCCCCCCCCCCTCATCCACATCTTTAGGTTTCTGCAAATATCAAGGAGATTTTCAAAAAATCTCTTGGGAATTACAGATCTTGGGATCGGGGAAATCCCTGGTTCGTAAGAAGGGAATGAGATAAATTTATAACGATGAATCAGACGGGCAGTTGGCATCTTGTGAAGAGCTTGCATAATAAACTGCTCTCACCATCATTTAATTATAGAAGTAAAAGGATTTATATATTTTAAAAATTCTTTTTTGCTGCTATCATCAGCGATACAGTTAATTACAAGGGCTATTTTATTTTCAACCTCCGATAGGGCATAACATAAAGACAAATGTGAATAACAAAATGATTTTATTACCAGGAGCCAAGCACAGGAAAAATTATAAACTCAATAATTTGCACACGAAGGCAGATAAAAAGATTCTGTTTGCATAGAAACAATTGAAATGAATTCGGATTTATTTTCCAGGAAAAAAATTAATGCTAGAATCGTTCAGTTTTGATCAACAGACAACGTTGGTTACAGACATTAGTTTATGCACATTTTCAGATGGTAAGATTCTGGATTAACTATAGGCTTACAAATGTTCTATGTGCCGTCTGTCATTCAGCAACACAGTCGTCAAACGAGACAACACACTGTTCACTGCATTAAGCAACATTTCTCTATGTATGACAGACACGTGCTGCCGGATGGAATATTTTAATGGTGCCAAGAGTGGTAACACTTTTGACTAGAGGTATCCTCATGGCAAAGTCACAAGGCGTCAGATCGGGCGAAATGTGAAGTGCGCTTCATCGGTCCAAAGCACAGTGAAAAGCCAGTCGTGGTGCTGATCCGAATTCGTGAAGTCGTCAGGTGTCAGTTCATGATTATGTTGCAACTTGTACGGAAATCGCTTAAGGATAATTTGCAGTGATCGCCATACACTGCTGTATGATATGCAATCCATTGGGATACTTCTCGCGCACTGCATCCCTGTATGCAGAAATCTCCGATAGTGTTTGCACTGTCTGTTCGATTCTCTGGGCGACAGCAGTTCATAGAGGGTCGGCCATTTATTGAACATGCAGCCAAAGAAACCATGGCCTCAAATCGTCGCATCATTTTTGTCACTGCAGCACACATCATTGGTCCTTTACCATGCATGTGTCGATATGCTCGCAATGCCGCACTGGTACTTTCCTTATTCTAATAATAAAGTCTAACTAAAAGGGCCTTCTCGATTAATGACAGCATTTCTATGCCTACAATTTCGTTACAGTGATGACTGTAACTTGACAACGCCATCTGTTGAACAATTCTAGCATTATTTTTTCCTGGAAAAAAAATCAGCCTTCATTTCAATTGTTTCTGTGTAAACAGAAGCTTTTTATCTGCATTCGTGTGTGAATTATTGTGTTTTAAAGTTTTTCCTGACTTTTGGATCAGCCTGTACAAAGTTATTTTTCAACATAATCATCATAAAGATGGAGATATTGTTCATACCGGTGGACGAGTTTTCCAAAACCATCTTCATAGAAGCTTGCCGCCAGCATGTTGAAATAGATTTCCATGGCATGCTTTCTTCTGGAATTGTTTTGATTCGTTACAATGCACGACCATTACTGCAGTGGTAACTCAACAGCTTCTTGAGCATTTTCAATGGAAAGTGTTTGATCACCTTATCTGATGCCGAGTGACTTTCATCTTTTTCGAGAGCTGAAGAAAGTCACTTCTGCTCCAACAAAGAGCTTCAAGACATATCTCAACATGCTGGCGGAAAACCTCTATGAAAAAGGTATTGGAAAATTCGTCCACCAGTATGACAAATTTCTCAATATCTAGAGTGACTATGCCGAAAGTAATTTTGCTATTCACACTGATCTTTATTTTATGCCCTATCGGAGGTTAAAAAAAATAGCCCTCGTATCACGTAAGCTCACACAACTGAATCAGAGCTGCACATCATTTGCATGTAAGTGCCCCCCCCCCCCACACGGCCCACTTGTTACTTAACGCCCCCCTACCGCCCACTTGCTATATAACGCCCTCTTTAATGACTCTGCCGCCCCTTAGGGGGCAATATCGCCCACTTTGAGAAACACTGTGCTAAACAATCGTCTTCTCCAGAGTGAAGATGATTCATCCAAGCAAATGTCTTAAACCCATTCCATATACAACCTCTGACAATTAAGTTCGGTGAATGACCTCATATTGCGAGTGGATTGCTGGCTTACATGAAACAGCAGTTACTATCCTTCAAAGTAATCCCCGTCGATGGTAATGCACTTCTGGGAACGGCTGTACAAGTCCTGGAAACTCCTGGCGTAGTCGTTTTTAGGGATAGCCTTCAGTTGGGTCGTAACATTATGTTGGATATCTGGCCACTTCAGGGGGCGTCTTCCACGGTGTTCCGGCCTCCTCGGAACCGTTTAAACCACTCATAAACACACTTCAAAGTGTTGTCAGCATTTCATGAGTCTCTTTCGTTCGCTGATACATTTTGGGTTTCGACCACGCGCACTACACCTTTACTCTTCAATGTCCTGTATAAACACATTCGCAGCGCTGATTCTCTCAAATTTGTTTAAACATGTTTCGACCTGTCTGGGGCAGGATACGACGGTAGCGCACTCTTACGACCTGTTAGCAATATGAGGTCATTCACCCGTGGCCTTCGAGATATACGGCCTCCGCATCCGGCTTGAAATTGCCTGCCGAGGCATTTTCAATTTTTGACCGCTAGTTGGCGCTCATCAGGGATAAACGACTACTTTCTACCTGATCGCTATGCTAATTTATCCGACTTTATCTCGCAAAATTCTGGCTCTCACGACAAAATTAGGTCTAATAAAGAAAACTATCTTTCATGGAAATGATTTTATAGGGAAATTTTTATTATATGCTCAAATTGACATTGGAATAAAAATTCTATAAATATGTGAAAAAAAACCCTGCCCTCATACATCCCTGCCTGTACTCATGGGAGGTTCTCCTTGTTATAAAAGAACATTATCACTTTAAAACTTTAGTGAAAAATCGTTACTTAACTGAATTTCCTTTATCATTTACATTTATGTATATCTTTATGTAATATTGATGAATTTGTCTTTACACCGGTTTAGTGTTTAATTTTCAGCAAGAGCAAATGACACGATTCTTATGTGGTCTTGGTTTTCATTGCATTGAATGAAATTAATGAAACGAAATTATTCCAACATATTTTTAACATTTTTCAAACGTCACGCTCGCACATTTTAATGAAAACGAATTACTGTATTGTGTTGTTAGTTTTTCTTTTGAATCGAATCTTAATATAAACCGATCTGCATTTATCACAATGAGCGATATATTCGATGGAAGTGAAAAATCGATTTAAATCGGATTCACACACAAAATATTGAAATAAAATGTTTTATCAAGAACAGATGAAGGGGGGGGGGGGGTATTCACATACGTACCTTCATCTGTTCTTAGTTTTTTCAATCATTTTAACATACACATAATATTATGTGTATGCTAAACTACTTTTCACCACACGTCATCTGGAATGGTCTGCATAAAAACAATCATTGATATGTGGGCCGATTTGAGTCTATTGCGTTTTCCTAATTTAAAAAAAATTATTTTTTCAAAAAAAAAAAAACGATACCCCGATTCGATATCATCAAGAACAGATGAAGAGTGTATGTGGGGGGGTAATCGTTCTATTACCTATCTGTTTCTTGATATCATGTTCTAGACGATTTATCGAACGAGATCGTCTGCACTATTATCGAAACATCCAACAACAGGCTGTTGAATGTACATTCAACTCAAAAAAACAAAACGCAGCTAAATACCAGTTAATGTAGGTTTCGGCTGATGACAGCATAAAGCGAAATTAGATAGTAATGATCATTTAAAATAAAGTAATTTTATTAAATGATTAATTAATAACACACAGCCTCTGAAAAGAAGGAAGTTTACACTAACACTGAATCAGGAGCGTAGCTAAGGGAGGCAAATGTGTGCGAAGTACACGAGCGCAACGAATTAGCACTTTAAAAACAACTCTCAATGAGAGAATGCAAAAAATATAAATTACAAATATATACAATCAATGAAAAAGCAAAATACAAATTAATAAAAAAAACTACGTTCGAAGTGTTTGTTTTTCCATTAAATTTACGAAATAATTTTATCAACGTCTGTAGCTTCCATAGATTTAGCTTGAATCCACCGTTGTTTTATCCCTGACGTTCCCCCTTTAGCGTTAAAAAGTTGAACTCCCGCTGGTACGGAGGAAAGCATTGAAATGAGAGGCGATGCGGAGGCCTAATATCTCGAAGGCCACGATTCACCGAACTTAATTGTCAGAGGTTGTAGCTTGGTACAATAAAAGAAAGGGCGAGATCCGTCATCTATCCTTTCTAATGGAGAAGAACGGGAATTAGCCGTTTTACATAAAATAAATGACCATTTCATATGATCGTTCATTATGCAATTCGGTGAACAATATGCAATCGTACCTGTTAGCCGAGAAATTTAGCCTCCGCAAACGGTAGACTTGCCAGAAACTGTGGACTATGATTGAAAAAATAAACCAGGGGAAAACACAATTCCGCAGTGAATATTTATTAGCACGGATGCGCATTTCGGCGGCGAAACCGCCCTCGTCAGCGTGATACAGGATAATCAGATCAAAAGCTTGTTCTGATGTAGAAGCAGGTTAACAACGGGTTTATATAGTAAAGAATTCTACAAACTAACTAATCAAGAATAAAAACAGTTATACAATGATCAATCAGGTAAAATTTTACTATGAATGACAATATCTGTGTCATTTGGAATAGCCAATGGCTAACATTTTTTCCTTGCCAAGTATCTTTTTAGCTGTAGCCAATCAGAAACACATAGGGGGCCTGCATCAGTGTTTAACAACTTGGGTTGTTCCTCATTGCCTATCTCGAAGGATTCCAGAAAATTCGGGTCTCGGGTTATTCGTGCTGTGCAGTATTTGGAAGTCATTCTTGTCAAAGTGTGTCTTAGATCCAATATGTGGTCAGCGAATCTGGATACCGCGAACCTGCCATTTTTAACACTAGCCAAATGTTCACCTATTCAGTTTTGATGTCTCTGTGTCTGGCCATAGTAGATGTTTTGTCAAGTGTAAATACCATTAAAAGACTTGTAGGTGGCCCAAAGAACAAGATAAACGCTGAAGATCGACCTGGAATCTACAAATCAGCATGCGGCTCGTTTGAAAAGATCTACTATGGCCAGATGCAAAGAGACATCAAAACTCGAATAGTTGAACATTTGGTTAGTGTTAAAAATGGCAGGTTCGCGGTATCCAGGTTCGCTGACCACATATTGGATCTAAACCACACGTTTGACAAGAATGACTTCCAAATACTGCACAGCAGGAATAACCCGAGACTACTGAATTTTCTGGAATCTTTCGAGATAGCCAATGAGGAACAAGCCAAGTAGTTAAACACTGATAGAGGTCCCCTATGTTTTTGATTGGCTACAGCTAAAAAGACACTTGACAAGGAATAAATGTCAGCCTTTGGCTACTCCCAATGACACATAGATATTGTCACTCCTAGTAAAATTTTACCTGATTGGTCACTGTGTAACTGTTTTTATTCTTGTTTAGTTAGTTCGTAGAATTCTTTACTATATAAACCCGTTGTTAACCTGCTTCTACATCAGAACAAGCTTTTGATCTGATCATCCTGTATCACGCTGACGAGGGCGCCGTGGCCGCCGAAATGCGCATCCGTGCTAATAAATATTCATTGTGGAATTGTTTTCCCCGAGGCCAACGAGGAACACAAGGCCCTGACGTTGAGACCGACAATTCATCTTTCATTGTCTCCATCTTGGATTTTAACAATCAATATTTTTTCGTTTGTTGGAAACAATGAATGATGGATTGTTGCCTGGACCCCGATGATCATGTGATTTTTGAGTGCCCTGGCCTGTCTCTCGTTGGCCTCGGTTTTCCCCCAATGACGTATAAAGATAGACTCCGAAGCAATTGTTGTTACTAGAAGCAAATTGGGAAGCTCCATGCCCAAAACTGTCATGGCCGAAAGTGAGTGAAGATGATGCAAAACGCATGGCTAAACATGAGAGTAGCTGATTAATAATTCTTTCACACGCCGATCACGGACTGATAAGTTTATATTTTCGTTAACTTTGTATTTGAAGTATTTTATTGTATTTTATAAACAATTTTTCGATCGTGATTTCAATTTCAATTTCGTTTCGATCGTCTTTCAGTTATGGATTTTCATTTTAGTTACGTATTTTTGATTTATGCTTGTGGAAAATGATTCCTGATCCTTTTTCGTGTCTGTTTGTATAGTTGTACGCAGAACAACTTTGAGGAATGGTTTTGAATTAATTATTCCTCGGGCCCAAAATCTTCAAAAAAAAAAGCAGCCAGATAGCTATTTACTCCACGGCTCACTCCTGCCTAGAACTGTTATGGCTCAATTTGCTTCACTTTGTTGGCGCTGTTAACAATAGGATTAGGAGTCTCTCTTTAATATACGTCATTGTTTTCCCCGTGGTTTGTTTGTTTTAGCCTCCTCGTTAAGAGGGCGGTTGCCGTTCTGGGTACGATCCTTAATTCATTCAAATTCGATAGACGGATCCACTCCACTCTTGATTAGCTTCAGAATTCTCTACTATTGACGACTACTCAACTGTGATACTCGGAATACCCAAAGAATACCTCTTTTTGGCATTATCCAACACTTCCATTGCTACTCCCATTCTTTCCCTCCCTTCTTCCGAATGCCAATCTTTTTAGTTTTATTGAAAAAAAAAATTAGTCCCGTTATTGTCCGAAACAATCACTAGTGCCTTGACTAGTGACCACAACAAAGCGACCGTATAAGTGAACAGCAGCCTCTTAACAATAATAAAGAACTCTACTAAAAATTACGCTTTAATTAGTTAAAAGGAAGAAGACCATACATAAATGATGGTCCACATAGGGTAGTAAATCTTATACACTGTCATATCAATGAATTATGACCAGCACCCCTTTAAGGCACACGCATGGTTCGCCACAACAACGATTACACATTGCAAAATTTGCATAACAGGCTGAGAAAGCTTTAAAGCTGGTGCATCAAACGGCAGGTGCACGAGCCTCAAGATGGGTAAACGTCCGGATTTAACGGACATCCAAAAAGGGACGATAATAGGCTATCGCAGCAAGGGTGGCACCATCTCCGAAACGGCGCGATTTGTGAACTGTTCACTGTCCGCTGTAGTGAAGGTGTACAAAGAGTGGACAGCAGGGATAGAAATCGCGTCCCAACGCCATCACTGTAAAGAGCCACGAGCCATGGATCAACGGGGTGAGCGGCGCCTATGACGACCTAAGGTGACAGGAGAGTCACAGTCCATCAATTGACCACCAGATTCAACAGTGGTGCCAACAGACGTGTATCCGACATTGCCGTTGAACGCAACCTGCTACGGATGGGCCTGAAAAGTCGACGCAAGGTTGCTGTACCCATGTTGACCAGGGGTCATCGTCAACGACGCCTAGACTTTGCACGTGAGCCATTGGACCACAGACGAGTGGGCTAAGGTCGCCTTCTCCAACGAGTCAAGGTTTTTGCTCCATAAGATTGACGGGCGATGGCGAGTGCGTCGTGAACGCCATGAAAAGAGACAGCAGGAGGCTATTGTGGGCCGGAAACAGGCTAGTGGGAGTAGTGCGCATGTGTGGAGGATCTTCTGTTGGGAGCAGTTAGGTCCACTGATTCGTCTAGCGGGCAATTTGAATGCCTGTGGCTATCTGTCAATCGTAGCGGACCAGGTGCATCCGTACATGCTCACGATGTTCCCCCAATGTGATGTTGTGTTCCAGCAGGACAATGCATTCTGCCACAAGGCACGTCTCCTTCTGGATTGGTTCGAGGAACACTCTACTGATTTTCGAGTGCTCCCTTGGTCCGCTAATTCGCCGGATATCAATCCAATCGAACATCTGTGGGAGCACCTTGATCACCATATACGGTAGCTGGATCCTCCACCTATGACTCTCGAAGCTCTGTGGACAGCGCTTCACGCAGAATGGACTGCCATACCATCGGACACAAACCGCGCACTTCTTGCGTCCATGCCACGACGCCTAGCAGCAGTTATAACGGCGAAGATTGGCTACTTCCATTACTAAGCGGGTGGTTATAATTCAGTGATATGACAGTGTATATCCCATATGCTTCTTTTGGGCCTTCAACGTCGTTGAATTCTTTCGCCGCTGCATCTGCACTGAAGCCTGTTTTCAAAGGTAAAGCAAATTGGGTATTTTTAACCAGATATCTTTAGCTATGAAAAGAAACAGTTGAACGAAATCAATATAATGCAAATAATATAAGAAGAGAAAAAATTGTCTACAAAAAACTAAACATATATACGTGTGTGTGTGTGTGTGTGTGTGAAATTAATTTTATAAATCTCCAGACAGTGTTGTCCAATATCTTTAAGTAATCTGTAAAATTTTCTAAAAATATTTACAAAATTCTTCGATATTTTTTAAAACAAGTTCATAAACATCTCACAAGAACGGTTCATCCGATAATGTTGCCGCTCTTCTGCTTAGCACGGTCAAAATACCACGGTCATTAATTATAAATATAGAGCAGGCCAAATTCACAACATGATTATCAAAAGACATGTTTTTGATAAATAGACAAGAAACATATTACCAAATTCCTAGATTTTACATTATAACCTTAAAATTAAAAAAAAAGCCTTACTAATCATTACGCCATTCTTCAAAATTTAACATTAATCAAAATAATTGAGTATAAAACCAGTCAACATAAGAATCAAAAATAAAAGAAAAAGTGCAATTATAATTGAGCAAAGCAGAGGAACAACATTATTATCGGATTAACTGTTTTTGTCTGATCTGTTTATGAACTTATTTTAGAGAATTCTGGGTGAGAAATTGTATTTCGAAGAATTTTGTAAAATTTTTAGAAAGGCAGTGAGTGAATCATGTGCTAACGACCGGACGAGCGCTTTTGCTTGGTCCCTTAGCAAGTAATATGAGAATTTGTAATGCGATCAGCGATCGGAATTTTCGATCTAAGTACTGTATGTAATAACTGTAGTGCTAAAACACTATCTATAACGATCATAACGATCAGTTACTGACCAATCAGACCCTAACCTTACTCCAAATTACATTACTACACTATTCTCTTTAACCAACCAACCAAAGTCAGCAAATTGGTTCTTTCAGCACATAAAAAAAGCTTTTTATAGTTTTTAATTACGTTGATATGTAATTTTTTGTTCTGTTGCCAGTTTTCGAATTTCTTGATTTTGACTTTAGATTCGGATAAACATCAACAAAGTAAGTAAAAAGTTATAATAGGCACAAATGTCCTATCTATTCGGGAACATGGCCAAAATAGCGGTTAAACATATTGTCCTTCCAATTGCCAATTTATTAACTTTAACCTCCATTTGGCCGTGTTCCTGAATAGATAGCACATTGTGCCTATTATAACTTTTAATCACTCTTTGATGCTCTTTCCGAATCTGAAGTCAAAATCAAAAAATTCGATAAAAATTAGAGAGACGTATTGACCAAATTCGCAAATAAGGTGCGTTACATAAGTATAGGACCACCTATATTTTCCCTTGTCTGCAAGAAACAAAATAAAATAATTAAAACATTGTCACTGTATCAGATTCTCACAACTATTATTTATTGTTTCCAAAGAAAATAATGAAAAACAAACAACAACAAGAATGAGAATTTATAAAAATAGAAATTAAGCTGTCCCATAAGTATAAGACCAGCATCACTTAATGCCCAATAAATCACCCCATTTTTCAATATTTTTGAAAATTCGGTTTGGCATAGTTGTGACCAGGTTTTGCAGATAATCTGAATTAATTTCTTCCCAGGCATTCAACACAGCATACTTTAATTCTTCTATATTGCGGTACTGTTTACCACCTGCGTAAACAGATCTGGCTAAAGCGCCCCATACATTTTCTACTGGATTGATATCTGGAGATAGGGCAGGCCAGTCCATAATTTGCACCCAATTTGCTAAAAACCACTCATATGTGCTGTTTGCACGGTAAACTGGGGCATTATCTTACTGGAAAATCCATCTGGTCCCTCCAATCTTGTCCCCAAACGGTAAAAGATGAATATCAAGCAGATCTTGATAATCTGAAGTCTTCATTCTTCTACTAACAATAGCTAAATTGGTTCTACCATTCCATCCGAAGCCAATCCAGACCATACGTGATCCTCCTCCCTGTTGCCATATGAAATACATTTCTTCTGACCTCCTGATGTCATGCCAGTAATATTGCCAGCCGTCTGGCTCATCTAAATTTAATTTTTTCTCCCCTCTCTTCCAATCTTCTGCCCAGAACATCACTGACTGGGCAAAGGCCAACCGTTTCTGCTTGTGGTGCAGGTTGCTGTTTTCTTTTCGTGTACACAAGAGATGATGCCTGCTTCACAATCCTTTGCACAGTTGATTTTGATACTGGAACATCTTCAGAATTGGCCACCGCACGCAAAGATGTTGAGGGGTCTTTCATTTTTCTAATAATTGCCCTTTTTTGTCGATTAGTTGTCTTCTGAGGTCTCCCAGGTCTCTTTTTCTGGCCATACTGAGCACCAGCTTTCAAATAATTAAGTATAGCTTTATGTGACCGACTTATAGCCTTTCCTATACCTCGTGCATTCACTCCAGAAGCTTTCAAAGCATCAATTTGACCCCTTTCATAGTCTGACAAGGTGGTGTTACGAGGCATTGTGTTTAACTTGCTTGTTTACAGCCACTTGAAAGTTTTTGTGGAGGCAACCCTATTAGGTAATCATCAGTGTCATCTATTGACTGATTAATCACTGCTTTGTTAATTTTTCTGCTCGATAAACGGCATTAAGTGATGCTGGTCCTATACTTATGGGACAGCTTAATTTCTATTTATATAAATTCTTATTCTTGTTGTTGTTTGTTTTCCATTATGTTCTTTGGAGACAATAAATAATATTTGTGAGAATCTGATACAGTGACAATGTTTTAATTTTATTTCGTTTCTTGCAGACAAGGGAAAATATGGGTGGTCCTATACTTATGTGACGCACCTTACAGTAATGATGATTTTAATCAACATCGTTATGGTGATGCAGTAACGCGTACTCTCAACTAGTTTTTCTTGAACCTATACAGGGTGATTCAGAACTTTTGTTATAGAAGAATATCGTAGATAAAGGGTATTAAAACAAATATTTTTTATTAAACAGTCGCATCGGTATGGCGCTACACTTGTTTCAGTGTTGTGTTTGACTGTTTGCCCTGTAGATCATGTCGATATTATTCTTCCACTACACATGCCATATTTAATCTGGTGCGGCAATCAATGTTTCGGCGATGTCAGTATTGTGTACTAGGAAG
Organism: Rhysida immarginata; assembly: GCA_023313115.1. Lineage (NCBI taxonomy): Eukaryota > Metazoa > Arthropoda > Chilopoda > Scolopendromorpha > Scolopendridae > Rhysida > Rhysida immarginata. Next base: position 1,184,482 of record JAHWFO010105574.1, read on the forward strand.
GGGGGGGGGGCGTCAGTTCGAAGCACTTATGCACACGTTGTCAAACGTCATTATTTGTTGTTTTACAGTGAAAACTTAGTCATCAGAGTTAAGCCACTGGCTCTTGCATGAATGCAACTGAAGCAAGTGTAGCACTATATCGGCATGGAAGAAGTAGAATGGTACCTGTGTGAGAGAGCACACATTGCTTAATAAAAAATATTTGTTTTAGTATCCCCTATCTACCATATTCTTCTGTAACATACATTCTGAATTAACTTGAGCTTAACGATCACTTTTACTTGGTCCCGTGGATGGTCCTTTTAGACAGCTTTCACTGTATTACTTTTCGAGGTATTTATAGATGTTTAGAAATTTTTATATATTATTTCTGGAAACATTTACGAACATTTTTTTGGAGAAATTTACAGATTAATTCTAGGAATATTTTGCAAATTGTTTGTAAAGTATTTATAAAATTAATTTGTATAAAAAGGATTTAAAATTTTCAAGTTTATATTTGTTCTTGTTAATTGTTGTTTATTATCATTAGTTGATAAATATAAGTTGTTAAAATACGAATTCAAACTGATATGATCATGGAATATTCCTTTATAATGCGCCTCATAGGTCTCCATTAATCACTCTAGAATAAATAAATAAATAAATAAATAAATAAATAAATAAATAAATAAATAAATAAAAGTGAAGTGCTTTAAGAACTTGCATTCAAAAAAAAAAAAAATCATTGAAAGAATCTGATGTCATTTCTTCAGTTGGCCCTCGCTTTTCATAGATTATACTGTGGTTGACATATCAGAAGAAAATATTAATTTTATGCCCTAACTCAATTAATTAAGAAGACGACTGCTTTCTAAGCAATTAATTAAAAAAATTCTCTGCTCTCTTGGATGCTTGTTTTTGAAAGAACTCAATATTAATCTCATTATATTTTCAGTATCTCATATAATAATAAGAGATACTTAAGTCAGAAAATGTAATTCTGAAAGAGCGTCTTTCTGTTTCAGAGCGCGGTACATTTTGGAATTCGAAATACTGTATTTGGTGAATATGTTTAGAATTATTTTAGCTATCGCCTCTGGGTGCGGCTTGATTTCTTAATTGCTTCTCACTCGTTTATCTGGATTTCCCCTCGTGTTGAGAATAGCGAGCTAGTTTACCCAACACCCCCTGAAAGATTCCTACTTATTTTTTTTTTCTTAAAGAAATATTCTAAATTTTCTTGTCTAATTATTTTGAGGAACGATCGACAGTTAATAACTTTTTTTATTATTTTAGATCATTTACAAACTATTGAACTATTAAAATTGTAAAAAAAAAATCATTAAATTAATTCTGTTAATGCATTTGTGTATGTTTTCTAAGCATGATTTTGCAAATCTTTTTGGTGATCTTAACATAAATCAGGATATTAGGTAATTTATTTCTAGGTCAGCCTATTCATGTTATTCTTTTGTGTTATAAACAGAATAACATTTATTTTTATTATAAATGCCACTGTGGATACGATAATGAATTTTATTTCGTGAACAATCTATAAGGGATATTAAAGTTTTGGATGATGGATGAACTGTAAGGGGTGGTTACCATGAAACCAAAGTGGTTATCTAGAAACCTGAGCACTGCGATATTAAAGTTTTACTAGCGGTATTTATTCTAAATTAAATCTAATTTATATTGTCTTTAATGTTTCTCTTTTTTTAAATAATGAAAATTTTATTAATTTTAAGATTCTTCAGTTTTATATCGACGTTCCTGAATATACATATAAAGCATTCATTTTTAAATGTGAAAACATTTATTTCAATTGTAAATTTAGCTTGAATATTAGTGACCCGTTGGTATTTGAATGTATTACAGGAACACTTCTCTTCCCACCCTTTCTGAAAAGTTTTTTTTTTTTTTATTCGTTTTTTTTTAAGTTGCGCCCATTCACTTGTTTTAAGTTTCTTACGTGGCTCGGCGCTTCTCCTGTGTTATTTCCTTTTAGTGCACGTTAATTCCGAGCAGTGAAATCCCAGTCGCTCCTCCTTTTATTAATTCATCTTCATTTCTATCTTCTTTTTTCTTTCTTCCCGTTTTGTTCTCTTTTTATTCCACCTCTCGTTTTCTCTGTCACGTCCCACCTTTGGGTCGGATTCGTCATCTCGGATGTCACTACGTACGTTGTCAAGGCAACCGACCAGCAACCGGTGGCCTCTTCTCGTCGTCGCCACTACCACCTGTATTGCTGCCGAAGAAAACACCCGCCACCACCATCGCTTGCAGAAACAAGAAAATGCCAGCAGGTTTCTTTCGTGTTTTTTTCCGAGCGTAATATGCATCTTTTACTTGGGTAATAGAATGATGGAGGAAAATTGTTTTGTGGGTTGGTGACAATTTTTAAACATCACAGCTGTTTGTTATTCTTGCTGAAAATTTTGCCTTATGACAGAGGAACATTATGTACACCTGTTACATGGCTTTATGCTTATATGAAAATTTTCATTTTTCGCAATTTTTTAAAATCTTTTTGCAGGCAGAATCTTCTTTCCTATTTTATAATTTTAGATTCGCAGAAAAACATCTCAGTAAAAACCAGTTTGAAATGCTTGGAGCCACAAGGCAGTTAAAAGCATCATTGAAAATAAATTAAAAGAAAAATACAAAACGAAAAATCAAAATCAAACTATAAATAAAAGAGAACATGTGAGTTCGTCCAACACCAACTTGAAGCACGGAAACGGGTGTTGGTGCGTCACGGAAACAGTTTTGCATTGTTGTTGCTGGCTTGAAGCACACGCCGGAACTGAAAATCTACCTGACTATTGTTGTCTGATGAACAAGTTTTATTTAAATCTTTTTATATATTTCTCATCAATCAATCAATCAATCAATCACAAACTATAAATAAAGGGGAACATGCGAGTTCGTCACACGAAACAATTTGAATGTGCAAACTTTGCAACAATATGAATTGAATTTGAAACTACTTACCACGCAAAAATCACGCGGATAAAATCTTGTAAAGAAATAAAAATAAAAATTGCGAAGAATAGGAAATCAGTTTAAACAATTAAATTATTCAGAAGAATGGAAACTCGCCCACACAGCTTTCTTAATTGTTCAAGAGCTTGTGGAAACGAACAAATTGTAGCAAAATAAAATTGCGTGGTTATCAAATTCAAATTAGAAAAAATAATAAATAAATAAATAAACGCGCTCATTGGTTTTTTTAACTTATTAACAAAGATTTGAAAATTTTATGCAGAAACATTAGCTTCGTTATTCTTTCCCTGCGTCTAAAAGAAACGATTGATGATTTTTAAAATTTAGATTAAAGTAAAGCCGGCTCGGTCTCCGAGAGCGCTAAGGCGAAGATCTTGTGGCTCTCGAACCAATGAATAGCGGGTTCGAATCCATTTACTAACAAGCTTGGAAGACCAAGCAAAGCCTCAGTTGGCTGACCCCTGCTAGGCTAAAAAGTTACTTTAATAAATTTTAAATTTAAAACCTATGTTGGTCATAAACATAAACAAACGGTTGTTTTTTAGCCCACTCCCAATTTATTAGGAATTCCTTATCTAATCCAGTGTTGCTCTCTTGTGTGCCTGCAATACCGTCGGTTCTTCATGGGCATTGATATGGTGGTCCGTGCCGCCTATATGGCATCCCAAATATATAGTTTGTATATGATAGACCCCCTTTCCAGTTCCACCGATTAGGTGACGATTATGCTGGCTAATCGATCACTGCGAAGTCTACAGGGCGTACTTCGAAGTTTATAACGTGGGGCGTTGTTGCCTTGTTGAAAATCTCATCACTGTCGTAGAACGGTGATCATGTACAAATGTTTGGTCAGCGACGATGATTAAGTACTCGATATCAGTTAGTCGTAGATCAAATTTGACTATGGTACCCAGGCAATACCAAGAAAGGATTCCCCAAGCGTCATATTTCTGCCAGCGGGGAGGACACATCATGCACTTATAAACAAAACTTAAGATTGTTACAAATATTTCAGTATGTCGCCCATCTCCATCTTCATTTAAAAAAAATATATAGATTTTTGAAATGTGTTGTCTTATATTAGACAGGAAGGATCCATACGGCAGCCAGCTCGGTGATCGAGAGCGATAAGGCACAGGTCTCGACGCTCTCGAAAGCAGTGAGTCTCGGGTTCGAGGGCATGGTTTGGTTTGATTTGTTTGGTACTAACGTCCTTTTCAACTGCCATGTTCATTTCAGGACGACATTATAGGGGGCCGCAAATTTTGCCTCGCAAGGGTTCTTTAACGTGCAGCCGGCAAACGACTACACGGGACCAACAGCTTTACTTCCCTTCCGAAGGAAGTGCGTGATCTCAGGATTTCCCCCCTGAAAAAATCCTCGTCGTCCTCGGCCGGGGTCGAACCCGCGTGCTCGGGCATCAGAGGCGATCACGCAACCACTGAGCCATCGAGGCCGATCGAGGGCATGGAAATTTGAATTTGTCCCTTTACTAATAAAAATTAATTTTTTCGAACGTAGTATTTAGAAAATAAAAAAAGCTTTATTCTCTTACATATCTCATCATTTCCAATCAAATGTCAAATCATTTGCATAGCTTGGCATTTGAAAACGTTAATAGTTCTAAAGACCAGGTGACTGCTACCCTCACAACTCCGACCCCACTGGGAGAATTGGGCCCAACCTTTATAGTAATGTAGATCTGGCCGAATCTGCATACAGAATTTCACTTCTTTACATACCTATATACCATATAGATCAAAAAGTCCCCGTTCATTCCCACCCCCCGTAACTCCAAATAAGGACAAAACTAGGACCAAAGTAGGACATGCCTTTGGTAAGATAAATTCCGAATTTCAACATTCTACGTCAAAAACTGTAAAAAATATGAAAGGGACAGGCGGACATCGTAAAACCATACGCTACTTAATAACCTCACGACATCAGTCGAACTAACCTCAATCAGTCGAACTAATATAAGTTGCAGTGTTTACCTGTTGTTGAAGTGTTGAAGGCATCTGTCGAAATCGCTCAGAACTTTTCTGACGACCCAATAATTTAAACGTGCTCTGATATTTCACAGAACAGAAAGGCAGAATATAAATTCTTTTTTAATCGTCATCCAAAAATTTGGAGCGAGACAGAATCAAATTAAGTTGAATTTTTGGAATAATTCGAAGACTGAAAAAAGGGGAAGCAAAATGCATGTATTTCATCATAGATCATCTGAAGCTCGTCATATTTAACAAATTTATCTCTTATATTTTAGCACTCAGTCAACTTGATAAGGAATATGATAAAGACACTGACGAAATAGTTATGATATTGACTAAGTTGATCAGTTAAATTTATTTAACTAATAAGTAATTAATACGTTGAGAATATATTGGATTAAATAAGAAAATCTTCTAGAATTTTTATGTAAAATAATTACATAATTTATATAAATGAATTAAATAAATTTTAATATAAAAGAATATGATTACTTCATACACGCATTTCTTCATGCAAACCATTCTTCCTTTGGAATTCTGTTTACTTTGATCTTTCGACTGGACCACAATATTCAAAAAGATCGTGGGGGAAAATGAATTCAATTTTTTATGGATCATCCGTGGAAAATGAAGTTTAAATTATCATTGTATAAAAAGTTGAGGGAAGGATAATATTAATTGCTGAATTACAATGAAATCTCAACAAAATTTGCAATCCATAATACTTAGCGTCTTCTAATTTTATTTTTAATACACAATCGTAATGTCAAATGAGATCTCTTCTAACGTCAAACATAATATGAAAAAATAGAAGTTGTTTTTATTTTGTCGCAAATTAAGCCTACAAGGAAAAGTAATAAGGAAGAGAAAAAAAAACAAACTTTCCTTTTAAAAGAAAACTGTTTCATTACCAAAGTTTTGGGATTAATATTTAATTCTAATACATTTAACTTATAATAAGTTTCTCTTAATCGGAGTTTCTCCCCACCTCGTCTTTTCCCTTCCATCCTCACGTGATCCCATCCATTTTATTTTATTTTTTCGTTCTCTTGCTTTCTAATTTTTTTTTTTTGATTTCTACCGTTTTCAGGGAATTCAATTTAACATTCTCGTTATGATATATATATTTTAGCCATTGAGCTTACTTTTACAGGCTTTTTTTAAATATCCGTATATGTTGCAAAGAGTTAGCGAAATGGTGTTACAAACATAATTTATTAATCATTAATAATAAAGAACATCCGGCGAAGAAGGTCAAGTCTTGTGTGAAAAGATTTGCATCACGTGATCAAAGCCACTTGGGTAAAACAGTCAATTTAAAGGGTGAAGTAATGGGGCAAGCTAGCACACTGTTAAGGGGCAAGCTAGCACTAAACAAATTGCTTATATGCTTTATTTGCAATAACATTTTCTTAGCAAATAATTACATTTCTAATCCAATTGCTAAAAGATTAATAACGATATCACTCTGTTCTTCTACATTATTATAGACAATCGAGTTGATATTAACGTAGCATATTGTTTCCTTTTAAACTAACACATCTGCTTTAAATAATGGTCTAACTTAAACCGTGATTGGGTAGGTTGCCATCCTCCCATTCAAATTTTTTGTGGGAGGAGATAGAAAGTAAAAAGCAATATTTCTCACATTTTATGAGTTCATTATTTTTGGCGGAGGTAAAAAAATTTTGGCCGAGTAAAAAAAAAGAAAAAAAAAGCTAATGACTGTAGATATTCATTAATTTTTTTCGTCTACAATATTAATGAGAATTACTCGGAGGCATCATTAGCGACATTGTTATTCTCTGTAATGAAGAACTGAAACGATTCTAACGAATATGGAACGCACCGATTGTACTTTTTCCAAAAGAGTTCAAGGTACAGCTTTTAGAGCGTTTACACACATCATTGTCTTTGTTTACATTAATCAAAAGGAGAGCAACTATAAAATCATAAGTCATCAGTGTTGATCAGTATTAAATTCCAAATGATATTGCTCATTGTCTTTTCATTTATTGAATCTGCAAGTGAGTATTTTTCTTTGCACAATACTCTTTCGTGGAACTGAGAAGAGCAGAAGGTCGTGTGTTAGGTTAAGTAAAAAATTATGGTAGAATAAGTAATTTAAAGAACTTCATTTAATTCAACATAAGACGATTATCGACATTATCGAGCGAGCAAAATTAATTCAACTGATTTTTTTTTTCGAAAAATTGAGTAAAACTGATTTTTTTCCTGCCCTTTCATAAGGTTTTTTATGTTGTTGTTTTTTAAGGATTGTTTTATCTCCCAATTTCGGGTGCGCTCAAAATTTTGGGTGCTTTTGAGAAATTTAAAAATTTGGACTTTTCACTTGTTTTTCAGATGTTTAAGGTGATTCTAGGCGTTTTGATGTAATTTTGTATGATTTATTCAGAATTTATGATCTCCCAATTTTGGGCGCCTGCCTTGGGCTTGAAATTTTGAGTAAAATAGGAAGATTTGAAATTCATTCCGAAAAGTCTCGAATATTGAGTAAAAACTGATTTTATCTGCCCTTTTATACAGTAAAACCCCAATTTTACGTCTTTAATCGGACTGGCATGATAAATAAATAAAAAAAACGTATAATGCGGGAAAACTTAAAATCGTGGTCAATAAAGTGCACTTCATTTCAAGAAAATACAAAATAAATAAAAATAAAACTTAAAACGTGAAAGAGGAAAAAAACCCTATTTTACTTCATTATTTTTCTGCTATAAAACACTGCAATGTTTAGGAATGAAACTTGCGTAAACTTAATAGAAAAGCATTGATGAAAAAATACATTTACGAACATTGGAAAAAAAAACATCGATTTTCGTTTGCTTTCTGATTTGATTATACAATGCCCATTTCCATAAAAGTTGGGACAATATGAAAAATGAAATAAAACATGATTGTCTAAATATAAATTAGTAAAATTAAAAATAATAAATGCTTTGAAGTGATTGAAGTAAAAAATGTATAAATGTCGATCTCTTTTTTGGTCGTATATAATTTTTTTAATGAAATTGCCATTGGCAACATGCACCATAATAGTTGGGACGGATGGAAAAGACCGCACCAGAAGCCATAGAAGGGACATGTATACTTTCGAAACTTCTGAGAACATTACGTCATAACTTTTCCCTCTTTAAATGCAAACTGCAATGTGCGGCCAGTCATTTTCACGACGACATGGGTCGAGGCAAGGCAGTGGGTCAAGATATGCTCAATAGAATAATCCAACAATTAAGAAGCAACGTATCTCAGCGTGAAATAGCCAGGAATCTGGACTTTCCGTCATTTACAGTTGATAATATTATTAATAGGTACAAGACAAGGGGAAGTGCCACCGTTCGTAAAGGGCAAGGACGAAGACCAATTCTGACTGCTCGTGATCTTCGGGTTTTCAGACGTCACTGCATTAAAAATAGACATTCAACAGTGACAGAAATTGCGGAATGGGTTCGAGAATTCTATCAAAACCCCACACTGCTCGCATTACAGGACAGTGGCTACGCCACAATAGACGAATTCGGGTGTTAAATTGGCTTGCCTGCAGTCCTGATTTGTTCCCAATAGAGAATATATGGCGAATTATTAACGGGAAGTTACGTCAACGATGACCCCGAACTGTTCAACAACTGAAAACTTTCGTACAGCAGGAATGGCAACAAATTCCCGTTGCAATGGTAAAGAAATTTGTATCATCTGTTCCTCGACGGCTACAAAGTGTGATCAGAAGGGAGATGTCACCCAATGGTAATTCGCCCACTGCCCCAACATTTTTGGAGTGTGTTGCAACCCCCAGTTCGCAAAAAAACTAATATTTATTAATATTAGTTAAATTTTTGGTTCCGAAATGTTTAATACCTACCCAATAAACTATCTTCTTTTGAAAAAAGTTAGTTAAGGCATCGTTATCCAACGATAAAAGGGTTTTAGCATCAAAATGTTACGAGCAGTAGCGGCTCGTGACTATAATAAGTGGAAGGGCACAAATACAAAATTTGAGATTCTTAGGCCTTTTCGTACAAAAGTTAGAGCTTGATTTGTATTTGGAGCCTCGCGGCCCCTGCCAGAGGACTATAGCAATTTTAGTGTGTACAATAGCTAAAATTTTAAGCAACACATTAGAAATATAAAACATTTCAGGTTTCTGAACTTCTGGTTTTAAATTTATAGCTTGATTTGAGATTGAGGCCGCAAGGCCCCTGCCAAGAGCATTTGCTCTCCGCCAATATTTGAATCAATATTTAGATTAGTTAAATTTTTAAATACCACACAATGATTTAAAAAAAATTCAGGACCGTAGGCCTTTCCGTTCAAATTTTATAGCTTCAATTGTATTTGAGGCCGCCAGGGGCCCCGCGGCCTATACCAGTCTCTTTGTATATTGTCTATAATTTTTAAGTAATGCGCTGTAAAAATATAAAAGTTCAAGTTCTTAGGCCTTTTTATTATTCAAATGTTAGAGCTTATTTGTGATTTGGGCTTCAGGTTCTTCTGTCGGGTTCTTCTGTCGGGCCCCATAGGCCTACATCGCATTTCTTCTATATTTGCTACATTTTTTTAGTACCACACTATACATATACAAAATTTCAGGTTCCTAGGTCGTTCTGTTCAAATGTTATAGCTTCAATTGTATTTGGGGCCTCGGAACCTCCGGCGGGGCCCTAGAGGCTTATATTACTTTTCTTGTAGATTGGTTTTATTTTTTTAGAACCGCACTACAAATTTAGGAAATTTCAGGATTTTTGCCCTCTTTTTTTTCAAAAGATAAAAAAGGAAACATGAAATTCATACAAAGTGCCCCCTGAGGTCCCCGGGCCACCCAAGAGGAGTCGATATATTTTTCGCACTTTCCTGTGTATAGGGTCTTCGTGTGCACAAAATTTCAAGCCTCTAGTTCTGTTTGTTCAACTTTTAAAAAAGGAACCAGGAAATTCATACAAGTGGCCTCTGAGGGGCCCAGGGACACCCTAGAGGATTCGCTATATCTTTCGCATCGTCTTCTGTATAGGGCCTACGTGTGTAGAAAATTTCAAGCCTCTAGGTCAATCCTTTCAAAAGTTATACATGTTACATACATCTGTACCGTGGTTAATAGGGTTTTAGAAGATGCTAAAACCCTAAAAATGAATGAATACATCAGCGTGTCAATATTTTTGCTGTGTCGCAGGTTTTCACCCTGTCCCAATTTTTTGTAAATTTCATAAAAATGGCGTTTCCAAGAATCGAAAGAGACCGTTGTAATTGTCGATTTTTCTGATTTTCGCGTGCCAGGAAAATTTTTTTTAACAGTGTTTAGTGCATTCATGGCTTCATTTGAGGAAAGCTTCAATCTTGTTATCGTCCACCTCATCTTCAACACCAGATGTTCATTTGAAAACAAATCGGAAACTCTAATTACTTCTGATGTCGTCATAGTCAGCGTATTTGCTAAGATCAACTGCTATCTCAGCGAATTCATTTCTCACTGCATCTTCATACTCTGCTGCAACAACTGCTACATTCTAAGATAAAGCTGTAAATTCAGCTTTCAAAAAGATAAGTTATGTATCTCTGTGATACTGTATCTTACCGTAGATATCAGGAACAGTGGGGAAAAACAAAAAAGTGCAGCAACCAAAAAAAAATATCAATTGGAACACTGAAATAATAAAAACGTAGGATGAGGTAAAATCCGGGATTTTTTTAACATTATTAATATAGGAGTTTAACATTATTAATATACAAAAATTACGTACGAAACGGGAAACGTAAAACCGGAGTTCTAATATAGTTTTCGTAAGGATTTGTAGGGGCTTTTAAAGATTTTTTATCCCATAATTTTGGGTACGCTCGAAGTAACATTTTATATTCTACGGTTTATAATTTCACTTTTAAGAATCAAATTAAGTTAGGTTCTTTGATTAAAACATTATTACTTACATGCAAAGTTTTTTTGGTGATATTTTTGGAAAGAAGTCCAGATATCAAATTTAACTTTATATTTTGATATTTTTGGATATGAAGGTTGCTTTCTAGTTTTCTAACATTTCATGATTTGTCAATTAGACCATAATGACTTCATTTAATCAAACGGGTAGATTTGATCTAAGAAGTTTCCTTATCTTTCATACACACTTTTTTTTAACTTGTTGCCGTAAGTAGGTGAGCTGGGCTCAGAACGGACGAAGGGGATCCACGACGAGGATTTTCTTCTTCACTCATTCCAATTGCGTTTCCCATTAAGCGAGACTGAGCTTAGATTTTGACGAGTACATCATCGATGATGGCCCCTAATCGGTTCGCTCCACGTGCGTTTGATTTCGTTACAAAATGTCTTTCCCTGCTTGTTCCTCTCTTTTGATTTGCCTTCTCCATTACTCCACTTAAGATGAGACGGCGTAGAAGGAGAAGGTGATTGAGTTGAGGACACGTGGGGGGCATAAGCAAAGAAGTGAAACCGATGGTAACGCTAATGCCCCCTAAGCCCCCCCTTTGTTCCCTCTGTCCGTCGGAACTTCGCTACTACGTACACGGTACGTTACACAATGGGATGCTTGTTAACGCTCCTCCCCTCCGTGCCTCTTCCTCTTACGAATCGTAAACTCTCTCGGCCTAATAAGCGGATACGAGTGAGATTGCCAGATATAAATAAGATAGAGAAGAGGAAAAGGAGGAGGGGAAAATGGTTGGAACGAAAATTGGAAGATATTTGGCTGGAGCAGCCAAAGATGAATGTTCGTTGTAAGGGGAGGCGGAGGCTGAGGCAGCCGCTCTCGTCGAGTCTTGAATGGAAATGATGTCGACCCGGTGGCGACGCCTGGCTCGTTTTCAGTCCGATCTTTAAATGACGATGTGAACTGCATATTCAGTCCATTCCAGCCGATGAACGATTTTATTTTGCTTTCGTCTATATGCCTGCATCTCGTCGAGATTCGAGAGTTATTCCCCGAATACGTAGTTATCTATTTCCGTGTTTCTTTTTAACAAAAGAGTCGATAGGAATTTTTTAATCATTATTTTGCAATTAAATTTCGAAAGTTTTGATGCATATAAATGTAATTTTAATTGCAGTACTAGAACAATAGTTATAACAAAACGTGTTTCGTATTTATATGGATATTTCTTTTGTTCATCACATATGCAAAACATAACGGTTTCTTTCATCTTTGTTTTCAGTCTTCATTCAATTTAGATTCCATTTATCTGAAAAACATTCAATTCTTACTTCAAGGAAAGGAAAATAAAAGCTCACAACTTCAACAGAACATCAATCACAGGATTTAAATATTTTTTTATAAATAAAAATAATCCTGACATCATCACGAATTTGAAATAGCTTTATATCATTTTCTTCTACAGTTTATTCAAAAAATCTTATACTGAATGACAAGGAATTAACTCCCCCCCCCTCCTCAGAAGGATATAACAAAATTAGTGGAAGCTCTGATTCATCTATTTTTACCATTTCTATCCGCACTTTTTAACTTCCATGTATTTTTAATCAAAAGTTTGATTTTCTCAAAAATAGTAGTTAGAAAATGTTAAAGAGTTCTGTTTTCTTTCGTTTCTCATCATTTCCGAACGAATGACATTTCACACGCCATATGTTGTCATTTGCAAACGTTAATACTGTAGTTCTAAATATCACGTGAACGCTATTTCCACAACCCCGACCCCACTGGGACAGTGTGGCCCAAACTTCATAGTAATGTGGAGCTTGCCTAGAGGAATATGCATACCGAATTTGACTCTTTTACATTCCTAAATACCAAGTATACCTTTTGGTCCCCTATAATTCCCACCCCGTAGTTCCCAGCCCAGCGGGCCAATCAGAAACAAATTAAATACTGGAGGACATGCCTGTAGTAAGCTATGTTCTACATTTCAACTTTCTACGTGAAAAAAGGTAGAAAATATGAAAGGGGCAGATGGACGGGGGGACAGACAGACGGACATAGTGAAACCAATAAGTGCTCCATTCTTCCGCTACTTAATAATGCAGCGTTTATTAGGAGCTTTAGCAAAAATCTACTTATAAAAATGCACGCTTGATCTGTACATTTATCTGCCCGTCCGCCGTTTGCACGATAACTTGAGAACTGGTTAAGTTATTCAAATTTTGCTTTCAGAAATATGACCATCAAGGTCTTAGCTCGGCTGTATCAACTTTTCAGGATTTTTCGTGGACCCCTTCAAGTCGAATTCACGTGCTAAACAGTGACCGTAAAGAATACCAAGATAATGAGCATGTCATATAACAATCGTTTCGTCAAGAATGAATACACTGTTACTTTCTGTTTACCTTTTAAGTATTGTTGACGTGAGCTCGCGCACGTGACGATCACTTTGTCGACGCACGATTGCTCAAATGCCCATCCCGATTCTTCACGCTGTGTTGTATTCATTGAGTTATTATTTAACCAATTTGGAGTTATAATCTAACTTCTTGAGATTGTTCTGTTTACCTACATGTGTAATTATCCCGAGCAACGCCGGGTCCTCTGCTAGTCTATATATATAAAGAAGAATGTTTGTGGGTGGGTATGTTTCTTATACAAATCTACAGTTTTATTCCGATCTTGATGAAATTTTGCATACTTGACCTTCAAGCATGAGGAAAGTCACTGTCTACCTCAGATTTCGAAAAAATAATAACTATCAATATTTATGGTGATGGCAGTGCATATTAATAAGAGCTTTGCATGACCAAAATGCAAAGGAAAGTTTGTGCAACAACAGTTATCAACAATGGTATAAATACGCAATTCATAAACACTACGCACGGATCAACAATATACATGTACTCGTATATCTCATGACCAACAATGCAAGGAAAAGTTTGTGCTATATAAATAAGGTTCAATTTGTAACAATGTATAGATTTCCTATTATTCAGGCTTTTTTTAGAATTCAGAGTTTTTAGAACTTAACCATTTCTTAAAAATGATCAGTAACTGGAGATAATGGAGAGCTAGCAGACTATTGAGAAAGAGTGGAAAGACGACAGAAGAAGCAGTCCTTTAGCTCCGTGCTGTATTGAGCAGTCCTTTGGCTGTGTGCTGTATTGAGCTCCCTGTCAATAGAAGAATCTGCGACCGCTAGACTACACAACGTGATGAATGGCCAAGTTTTGCTTCAAGACATCGAGAACAGAGTGGGAATTGCAACAACATCAAGTGTACATCTAAATTAAGATTACGTGACTAAGAAATTATTTAAACTAGCAGTGGCATATATGGAGAGGTCCATCCATTGTGAGCAATTAAAAAGATTCGAATTTTTATTATGAATTATGAAAAAGATTTTTTTTCGAGTTTTCATTATGAATTTTTACTGTATTAATTCTAAGCGTTTGCATGTGTTTATTTTTAAGATATTTCAAAATTTAATCAAAAAGAAAGAGTCTAAGCCACGCCAGGGTGATCACCTAGCTTATTTGGTAGCATAGGGGATCCAAACATTTCATAAAAATACATTTTGACTACATTCTGTGTGAAAGTGAATATTTTGGAAACTGAGATGCTGATAATGCGATGATTCAACGTTCGTTTCCAAGAATTATTAATAATGACCATAAAATGATGATACAGTGACAGGACATAAAAAAGGCAGCGTCTATTGAGGAGGAAAAGGAGTCACACGTGTCTCCTTTGAGTTCCCTATCAAACTTCCAGACGACTGGCAAAAATTTATATGTCTGGAAAGGAAAGAGAAAGAACGAGTATTGGTCACAGAAACTCTGCAGCTAAAACAGTAAAAGCTATACGGGTATTGGAAACATCTGAACAACGGGAGCAAGAGGGTATAAGAACTTCTACGTCAAGGGTAAAAAAAACTTGGATCTAAAGTATCCAGTGATGTTCCCCGGTAGTGAAGATGGATATCATTTTAATCTGAGGCAGGCCAAGAAGAGTTTTGATGAAGTCCCGGTTTATCACCTAGAATTCCTGTTTTTCGGATTTTTCTAAGAATGGATAGGCCCTTCGCTCTGTGTTTTATTGATTGAGTTATTATTTAACCAATTTGGAGTTTTAATTTAACTTATTGAGATTGTTCTGCTTTCCTACATGTGTAATTATTCCGGGCAACGCCGGGTCCTCTGCTAGTCTTCTATATACCGGGTGTTTCAAAAATGACTGGTATATTTGAAAAACCAATAAAAACTATACGGGCAGCGATAGAAATACACCGTGTTGCAATATGCTTGGGACAACAGTAAATTTTCAGGCAGACAAACTTTCGAAATTACAAACGGTGTATTTCTATCGCTGCCCGTTTAGTTTTTATTGATTTTTCAAATATACCGGTTATTTTTGACACACCCGGTATACAAAGAAGGATATTTGTGGGTTTGTTTTTTATACAAATCTACAGTTTTATTCCGATCTTGATGAAACTTTGCACACTTTATCTTTAAAGCATGGGGAAGATCACTGTCTACCTCAGATTTCGAAAAATATTAATTATCGATAATAAATCATATTAGTGCATATTAATAAGAAGTATCATATGACCAACAATGCAAGACAAAGTTGATGCAATATAAATAAGGTTCAATTTGTAACAGTGCATAGAATTCCGGTTATTCAGGTTTTTCTTAGAATTGGGAGTTTTCTTAGTATTTCACAATTTCTTGAAAAACTTTAAAAATGACCAGTAACTGGAGATAATGGAGAGTTAGCAAGCTATTGAGAAAGAGTGCAATGACGACAGAGGAAGCAATCCTTTAGCTCCGTGCTGTATTGAGCAAATGGTGAGCATTTCAATAGAAAAATCGGCGACTGCTAGACTACGCAAAGTGATGATTGGCTTTTGCTTCAAGACATCGAGAGCAGAGTGTGAATAGCAATAACATTATGTGTAGATCTAAAGTAAGATTACGTGACATTACATCTAAATTATTTAGGCTAGCTGTGGCATACTTGGAGAGATCCATCCATTGTGAGCATTTAAATTTTTTTTTTCGAATTTTAATCATAAATTTTTACTGTACATTAATTTTAAGCGTTTTCATGTGTTTATTTTTAAGATATTGCCAAATTTAATCAAAAAACAAAGAGTCGTCTTTTAGTTACCTAAAAGACAGAGTTGAACTGATCAGATAACTACAAATAAATAAATTCTAATATTGTAAAAAAAAACTAAAAATTGCATATCGTTTACTTGTTTGTCTATGGTATTCATGTAAATTATTTTTGTCCAGCTACATATTTATGGGGCCAGTCGCGACGGTGAAGGTAAAAAAAAAAAAAAAAAAAGTCGTGAAACAAATACAATTGATCATTTTACAGTCTGTTTGTGCAAGATATGACTTTTTTCAAGGAAATTGCAATTTCGATTTTTGTCCAGCAAGATTGTTAATCCGGACCACTGTGCAACGCAGGGATTTTCTGAGTAAAAATAAGTACAATTTTTAAAAAGTGCAATTTTATTCAACAATAATTACATGATTTATAATAAAGATATGATTCACTGACAACAAAGCAATAAAAAAATAATTTAAATATTTGAAAACCATTTTTTTTTCACATGGTTTTCATAAAATTCTGTGTCAATTTCTGAAGAGTACACAAAATCCGAAATAGTTTCCGTGCAGCTACTTGAAAATTTCCACCAGATTTCTGAATACCAGTGGAAAAAATAAATCTATGGGCCAAAAATACTTGAAGTAAAGTTTAATTAATTAAAGTTTTAATTTAAAAAAATAGTAACACGGAAGGTCACAATTTAAATTTTGAGTTTTCGACATTTTCGATAAGGAACTTTAAGTTTGTAATCATGCAAAGGATCACGCTAGGTACTTTATGACCATCGAACCTGATACACCCTGTATTTGCCTTTTAAATAACTTAAATTGGATGTCTATGTCCGAAACGAAAATGTGGCAACTTAATTTACCTAATTTGCATTAAAAATTAGAAATATTGTAAATACTCCTAAATTATCATTTAATATACCATATGCTGATTATTACAGTAAATTAGAGCTAAGTTTGATTTTGGAAATGTTGGATTCAAATTTCGCTCAAAATTAGTAGCAATTTTCAGAGAAACTTCTGTGATGACGACGTTTTCGGGGAGGGTTGGGGGGATAGAATTTTCTTCTATCTATAGCAAATGAAATAATTGAATATTCGTTGTAATTATAATATTACAGTTTGAAATTAAAATTTGATAATGAGATTACGAAAGAAATTATTCCTGATCTTTAATTCTAATAATATTCTTAAGAAATTCATCCTGTTTTTTATGTCAAATTTTAATTTTGCCTGTTTAGGCTGCCATTCGGGTGGTATCCGGACAACTGCCACCTAGGATAATCACCACCTAGGATAATCGCCACCTAGGACAATCGCCACCTAGGACAATCGCCACCTAGGACAATTGCCACCCAAAATGCTCCAGACAAGAACTCTAATTTATAATTAGAATGTTTTACTTTAAATTTTGAACGAAGTTTTAAACTGAAAACTTGAAATTTCAAATTACAATGGAAAATATGAAAAATAAAATTC
>JAHWFO010105574.1:1202074-1223882 GCA_023313115.1 Rhysida immarginata
AGGTTATGACATATTTTTTATAAGTCATAACCTCGGCTATTATCCCTCAAATTTTCGTTCACTCATTACAGGATACCCTGTATATGTTTCAGTTTGAACTTTTAATAACTTTTATATAGATATAAAAAAGATGGGTGGCTACTGAAGAAGCTAGAATTGAATAATCTATCCCCGTGATTAAATCTGCCTCGTACATGATTTAATTACATAATTTAAAGAATTGTACTATCCAATGAACCCCAATTTACCACATGATTTAACCAAAGAACTGTTGTCATTGTATGAAGCTTTAACATAAAATCAGAGTGAATAGAAGGGGGAATTTACCCCCTTCTATTCACTCTGGTAAAATCTACCCCATAAGAATTGTACTCCCACCTCCACCCCCCCCCCACACATTCTTTAAAAGAGTAGGCCATAAACTTATATGCTATAATTTTATGTAATTGAAAACGAGGAATGGAGTTTAACGAAGAATTCAGCACAAAATAAGCACATTTTGTCACCGCCCCCCCCCCCCGAACATTTTATTTTCTTTATTAATATTTTCTTTATTTATATTTACCTCAACATTTTCGTCACTACTTCTCTCTATTACCCTCTACGTGAAAAAATATTATTTTTCATATTTTGCATTGTAATTTGAAATTTTAAGTTTTCCGTTTAAAACTTCGTTCGAAATTTAAAGTAAAACATTCTAATTAAATTAGAGCTCTTGTCTGGAGCATTTTGGGTGGCAATTGTCCTAGGTGGCAGTTGTCCTAGAACCCATTCGGGTATTGTCTTAATTCACAGAATACGACTGTTCACCAAATCATATTCATTTAATTAATTTTTAGAAATAGTTTTCCTAAGTCCCAATTCAAATCCAGGAGATGGAATTTTTTCGTATTTAACAGGCACGAAATTGAAAAAACTATTAAGTAATAATTTTCTTTTAAATTCCTTCTCAACTTGCCTGTATTGTGTTTAAATTTTTTTTCGAGAAATCAGATTATCAACATTGAAGTAAATGATGAAAAGGTTATTAAAATTGTGATAATAAAAATGGAAAGCAGTCAAGTGTGGTTTGTGATAGATGGAGTTAATAAATAAATCGGTCATCCAAACCTTATATCTTAACGTTTTATTATTTGATACCAAAGACTTATCTCTGGAATTAAATATGACTAAAGGTTTCATAAATTTTAGCAATAACGGTGATTAATAGCATACCTTCGTTGGTGTAGAAAGGGGTGAGTGGAGAGAGAGTTGTTTTACGCGCTGTTGGTGAGCGGGCGTTTTACAAATCGAATGTTATCAGGCAAATCATTGTTTAGTTGCCATTGGAAGTCTGGCAGGAGAGATTCTGAATTCAAAGGCAAACGAAATATCAAGGGGAGAATGTCGGCAAGCCAAGTGTCATGGGAAGAATTTTGAAATCACTGCTTTCTTCGGGAAGGAAAATAAATCTGTTCGGCCGGAGTGAATTGTTCGGTGCACGTTATCTGAATAGAGCCATCGGATGGAGAAAATGGAGGGAGTTGTCCTCTCTGGGGCATTCCTGCAACCGTGGCAAATAAACAAAGGCAGTAAATAAAACACTCGCGTCGAAATTGGAGCGAGTTCTTATTTACTGCGATATGAGCCTCGGACGTTGAATTCTAGAAGAACATCGAGAAACCGCTCCTGCTTATGATGTATATTCACTTTTTGTATTTCGAGAATGCTTTCGTATGCTTTTATAAACTCTAATGACAATAATGATCGATAACATCGTTGATTTAACTCATTCCAATCATGATTTTAAGCTTTTCAACGACTGTGAAAAACTTTTTATAAAATGAAAAGGTTGGAGAAAGCCCTTTTCCTTTTTTTTTTTTTTTGGTCATCAAATATAATGGACTTTATATGAAAACTTGCGTGTCCAACAACACGTTGGTGTTAAATTTGGCAATATTGACAAACGAGATTGTAATTTAAAAAGAAAATGAAGGTGGGGTATTAACAGGAGAAAATCAAGCATATCTAATGAACTTTTATTATAAAATCAAAAAATGTTCGCAATTAATTTAAATAATTTTTGAAAAAAAACAATTTTGGATGTTCGACAACGATGAAAATGTTGACCAAATTTCAAATGACGAGAAGGATAATTAACGCCCATGGCATTCCGACGACATAGGAAGGCAAATCCAAACGAAGGTGGACTCCTCATGGCGAGCCAGACTCGAAAATTGCCTAAACAAACCTGATCTAAGAAGCGAACGAGATGAAAAGCTAATTATTATATAAGAGTAGGAGTTGTGTTAAAGTATATTAATTAAAAAATAAATAAAAACTCTATTTAATTAAAAGACCTTCTTTTCATCTGTGTTTCATCTACATAAGCTCCACAAGACCTTTGTTTCAATTGTTTCGTCCACTTCAACCTTTGCATTTCTCCATTGGGTGACTTTTATTCATTGTTTTTATTATTTATTTTTATTTATATTTCTTTTAATTAAATGGAGTTTTTATTTATTTTTTGGTTAATAATGAAAAGCTAAGATCGCCATATCAGTTATACAGGGCGTATCTGAAACCCTGTCAGAAACTTGGAGTCGAGGTAGTATCTGCAAACTTTGTGCAATATAGATAAGATTCAATGTGTAGCAATGCATAGAATTCCTGTTATTAAGGTTTTTCTTAGAATTGAGAGTTCTTAGTACTTAATAATTTCTTGAAAATCTTCAAAAATCATCAGTAACTGGAGATAATGGAGAGTTAGCAGACTATTGAGAAAGACTAGAAAGACGATAGGGGAAGCAGTCCTTTAGCTCCGTGCTGTATTGAGCAAATGGTGAGCATGTCAATAGAAGAATCGGCGATTGCTAGACTACACAAAGTGATGAATGGCCAAGTTTTGCTTCAAGACATCGAGAGCAGAGTGAGAATTGCAACAACATCAAGTGTACATCTAAAGTAAGAATACGTGACTAAGAAATTATTTAAGCTAGCAGTGGCATACTTGGAGAGTTCCATCCATTGTGAGCATTTAAAAAAATTTTTTACGAATTTTCATTATGAATTTTTACTGTATTAATTCTAAGCGTTTGCATGTGTTTATTTTTAAGATATTGCAAAATTTAATCCAAAAAAAAGAGTCCGAGCCACGGCGGGGTTATCACCTAGCTTATCTGGTAACACAGCAGCTCCAAACATTTCATAAAAATACGAAGGTTGGGGCATAAGTCATGGCAACTATTTTTTTTATGAGAATTCAAGCATGGGTGGAAAATGTGAAATATACAAATGAAAGAACAAGGAATGGACGAAATGTACGGAGATTTAACAACACGCCAACACTTTGCTTCTCATGTTTATTAAGGTAGTTGACAACATTACAGGTTTCATGTTCTGGAATCATGAAGCCTGTAATGTTTAATACGTTTCATGCTTCTGGAAAATTTATTCTGGAACATAATTACAGATTTCATTTTCCAGAATAAGTAACAGAAATCAAAATAGAGAACGGCTGTTTTGATATACGAGCGTTGTTCAACTCGGGTTACATCCACCTTGCACAGCGGTTGACTTAGAACTGATTTAACATTGCTCTCTGCGAAACATCAGGAACTCACGGAGCCACCTAATGTTGTGGAAACATACTAGCAGTCACAGCTTCCTTGAGTGATTTTATGATACCATCCCTTAGCTCTGAGAAAAAAAAAATAGTTGCCATGACTTATGCCCCAACCCTCGTACATTTTGACTATATTCTGTGTAAATGTGAATATTTTGGAAACTAAGATGCTGAAAATGCTATGATTGAACGTTCGTTTCCAATAATTACACTAGTCAACACACATTTTATGACTAAGACCACACAAAGTGTTCTTAGTAGTAATTTGTAGGTAGAATCCGAATCTGCGTTTAGATTTTTTCTATCACGTCAAGTTTCCAAGTTATGCACATCGAGACTTTTATGTTAAAGTAATGGGAGTGAAGAGAAGCGGCTACATTGTTAAAGTATCCATATTTTGGAGCCGCAAGGAAATTTACCAGGCCCCAAACACTGAATGATTTAAAAATGTTTCATTGTAAAACAAAAAAGCTGTGCGTGCTAGAGAAATTTAAAAATTATATTCGTAATCAGCAGAAAAAATAGTACCAAAAATCGCCCACTTTCATTTTGTCACAAGAAAAATCTTAAATTTTGTTGGCCAGTGTTATTTATAATGAGCATAAAATGATGATGCAGTGACAGGACATAAATAAGGCAGCGTCTATTGATGAGGCAAAGGTGTCACACGTATCTCCCTTAAGCTCCCTATCAAACGTCCAGAGTCTGAGACGACTGGCAAAAATTTGTGTGTCTGGAAAGGAAAGAGAAAGAACGAGTATTGGTCAGAGAAAAAGTCTGCAGCTAAAAAAAAAGACTATACGGCATTAAAAACATCTGAACAACGGGAGTTTCGAATAGAGCTTCTACGTCAAGGGCAATAAAAACTTAGGTCTAAAGTATCCAGTGATGTTCCCCGGTGGTGAAGATGGATATCGTTTTAATCTGAGGCAAGTCAAAAAGAAGTTAAATAAAGTCCCGGTATATCAACTAGAATTCCTGTTTTTCGGATTTTTCTTAGAATGGATAGTCCCTTAGAATGGATGTTGTATTGATTGGATTATTATTTAACCAATTTGGAGTTATAATTTAACTTCCTGAGATTGTTCTGTTTACCTACAAGTGTAATTATCCGGGCAACGCCGGGTCCTCTGCTAGTAACAAATAATGAGGATTTCATTCACTATTTAAAGTGTTTCTTTACCACTTATTATATTTTATAAGAATCTGCAGGCATAAAATATATCGAAAAACGAAAAAAACACTTTTTAGGATAATCTTTAAAAGTATCGACTACAGCTACTTGGAAATGGAATTCTAAGTAATTTTTATAATTTCAATTACCACGTAGCCTGATTATGACAATTGATTTAATAATGGTTTTTTTTGTTAAGTAAACAAGTTTTGTTTAACTCAATTTATATTTTGAACTTTCTTTAATCATAGAAGCTTAAGGAAATTAATTAATGTTTACGCATTAATAATTATTTTTGCGTCTTAGGCCTTTGTTTAAAAGAAAAAGAGAAGAATAAATGACAATAAAAAGAATTCAAACAAAGACTTAGTTGTTGGATTTCTCTACGGATCGTTTTGGGACCAATTCTTATGCATCACGCGAAGGCCAACGGCTCTTGGACACTTTTTCTCTTTTGAATCCCTGTAAAAGTGCCAGATATTGATCCCTTTCTTGAATACAACTAACGAAGAGGCACTTTTAACATGCGAGTGGCAGCCAAAGTGTCGGCGGTTGATTTTTCCTTAGCCCCCTCCCGCTAACATGTCTGCTTGTTTTTGTTTGTCGTTTGTCTTCGACAGCGTTCTACATTCATGGCTTTTACGTACTCGACAACTTTATAAAATATGCCCCACTGTTTTTACATACCTACAGGGTGGGCTAAATCTCTGTTACCACCTATACAATTTCAAAACAAGTGAAGATACAACAAATTTGTTGCAGGCGACGTGTAGGAAATTAGGTAGGGGCTAAACAAAGGTAGTGTCAAATTTGACCTTTGACCTCGAATTTTGCATCTTGCACTTTGCAACCGTTACAGTTAAAGAAAAAAGTTATTTTGTTGCAACCGCTTATTTTTAATCTCCATTTTTTTTTTTTTTCTGTTATTAAAATTAGCGTTTTGAGCTCTACATCTGTGCAATTGGAAATTTTTCTCTACCTGTAACGGTCGCAAAGTTGCAAGATGCAAGGTGCAAATTTGACACCAGCATTGTTTAGCCCCTACCTAACTTCCTGTACGTTGCCTGCAACAGATTTGTTAACATCTCCACTCGTTTTGAAATTATATTGATGGTAATAGATTTTTGGCCCACCCTGTAGAATGTACAATGCTGCGTTGGAGAACTGCACTTCGCCTTTCAACACTGAATGCATATAAAGAGGGACATTTTTCAGGGCGACTCATTGGCCCTTTCTCCTTTTGTCTTGCATTAAGTGCATTTTCAAAGAGACTGAACAGTATAAATTTTCGCTACACGATTAAACACAATAAAACTGCGCACTACATATTTTTACTTAGCTCTACTATGACGACATAAAATTTCTTGCCTCCACATGGCCCACCTGCACCAATTACTTCAGAGTACAAGCATTTTCTCAAAAGATGTACACATTCACTCTGAAGTAAACAAATACATTATCATTCTTCATGATTGTTGTGTATTTGAATTTGTTTGCCAATTGTTACTTATGTTAACAGATGTCTGTGCTAAATTGTTGGGGTCTAATTTTATTGAGACTGAGAGCTTGTTTATACCATCTGTATAGGTGATCATCGAAAGTTAACATCTAAATTCGATGTTATATTCTGCTAAGCATGCAAAACAGATGCATCATTCCCGCATTAAGCTTCAATCATTGTTCGAAAACAAGCCCATAGTAGGTATTCTGAAAACCAGCCATATGTCGCAGAAAAGCATTAAACGTTTGGTTGAGTGATGGGAGTTCCTTTCAGGAAACTGAAGGGACCATGATTGTTATACAATACCAAGTTACAAATAATAAAAATTAGAGAAAAGACATTATCAAGGACTCGGTCCCGATGGGACTTGCAAGAAATGCCATATCACGGACAGTACCATTCAATACATAATATCAGTTTGTGAAATGCTTGTGCGGACAGACTATTAACATAATTAGAAGCCAACATTATAAATATTGGGTCGGTGCGAATGAAATGTCCGGAGCGATAGAGCATTGGAGAAGTGAAATGTCGCTACGGCGGAGTGGAAGCACCCACAGGTGCGGAATTATTACGTCACATACCTCCTATAGATAGGTAGCAGATATGTGAAGGACAAATTTCAGGCTTCCCTTGTTCGGGTGTACGTGGCTTGCAAAGTAAACATGGAGAATGGTGATTTGAGAATAGTTTCCTGAATTTAAATTTAGCCATTCGGCAAGAATTGCTGCTCAGAACACTGCCGTTCACCGATGGTTTGTGAAGTTCCGAAGCAGAGATATGGACCTGCAAGACATGTGGTACCGACCCCTTTGAAGTTTCTGACGATATTCTGTTAGGTGCAGTTACCCGGCGTTGCTCGGGCTCTTTTTTGATGAATTGTTGTAGTTTCTGTGTGAATATTCAGAAAAAAAACACATGAAAAAAGCTTAGAATATTCAGGCGTTGCTCGTGTTTTAGATTCTGCTAAAGGGCCATATTTCAAAAAATGTGTCGTGGGATAGCAATAGAGGTAGATGTTTATCAACGAGAGATGTTCGGCGTCTGGTTGCATTGGGTAAGGTAAAAAAAAATGGGCATAAGGATACTTCGTGAACCGACAACAGCAACAAGGAGCAGGCGTTTGGAATTCTGCTTGCCTCTAATGCACAGAATCGTCATCTGCGATGAAAAATGGGTTTTCTGTGATAATCGTGAACGATCTGGTTAAGCAAGGCATAGCTTCCTGGACAGCATCTAAGCCACCGTACACCCCAAGATTTTGCTTCTTGTAGCCTCGTCCACAGTCATTGGAGTTTCTTGGCAAGAGACTAAACTATCAATGCATAACGTTATCGTGCTGAATTGCAATAAATGCACCTGAAGTTGCCGCAGAAACATCCGGCTTTGGTCAACAAATAGTAGCTACATTCAAAAACTCCATGCTAGTCGTGTTAAGCTATAGCACGAGCCGTGCTAGGTTAATTTTTGAATGTGCTCGTGTTGTCTGTGCTGTCGAGCACGATTTGTGCTGCCACTTGAGTTGAGGCCACGATCTGTAGATATACATGGTCATCGAGCTCCATTGTTAAAATGAAGCTAAAGTTTCTAGCTCCCAACATGGCGGGAACTCTATTGAAAAGTGGCGCTGCAAGTACAATCGACCCAAAAACACCTGCAGCGCCGCCCTATCGACAGACAGAATCTTTACTTTCATTTTCAGTTTCAATGAAAAACCTCTATCGCAAGTCACGGTCGGCCCTGGTGCGATCTATGCGGCACCTGGCGCGCTCTGTTTTCCTTAGCTTCTCGAAACAATGGAAAATGGCCGAAGCTCGATGACCATGAATATGTATAGACAGTGGTTGAGACTGATCAGTATTGTTACATCACCTACGGTAGGGTATTGTTGATCATATTTCTATCAATAATAAGCACGAAATTGTCCCTACCGTAGGTGATGTAACAATGTATGATTTTTCCGCGAGCAGGCTTTCTCTCTAGGCGGTATTGTTTTGTCTGCCTGAAACAACAATGGAAATCAGCTAAATGAACAGGTGGTTAGCATTAGTGATGTCCGTTGGATCCGGATCTCTGATCCGGATCTGAAAATATCCGGATTCGGATCTAGAAATATCCGGATCCGGATCCGGATCTCTGATCTTGGATCCGGATTTCGGATCTCGGATCTCGGATATCGGATCCGGATCTCGGATCTCGGATTTCGGATCTCGGATATCGGATCCGGATTTCGGATCCTTTCGCTGGATGCGTATTAAGACTAATTAGGACTTAAGAGGACTAGGCTATCACTTAATAAAAGCATTTATAAACTGCTTTCAGAAAAAGTTTGCATATACACAATTTCCTGATATAGGATCCGAATTTCGGATCTCGGATCCAAGATCCGGATCTCAGATCTCGGACCCAAGATCCGGATCTCAGATCTCGGATCCAAGATCCGGATCTCGGATCTCGGATCTCGGACCTAGATCCGAAAAAAAGATCCGGATCTCGGATCTCGGACCTAGGTCCGAAAAAAAGATCCGGATATCCGGATCTTGAATTATCCGGATCTTGACATCACTAGTTAGCATCCAGTAAGTCGTGTCCTAATCACGGTCTATAGATATTCATGGTCATGTTAACTGATGAGCCTATACATGCACCCGGACACCCTGTATCAACCCAAATGATCATGTCCCATGAGCATGCATCTACTCGTTTACTAGTCGGAGGTAGACGAATCCCCCACTAAATATGGATATGGTCGGATAACTCTTTGTTGGTGGGGCAATTTTATTGCACAGCAGTGTAAAATAACGATCAATGCTGTTTTTATTGTGGTAGGCTACGAATTATCATGATAATTAACGGGTCTCGCGCGCCGTTTACGGGGTAATTAGTTTTAATTTAATTCATATTGTTGCACAGTTCGGCCAACACCTCCTAGAAAGAAAGCCAAACAACTGAAACGTCATACATTATTGCATCATCATAAATCGACCAAATTTTGGGCTTATTATTGGTAGAAATACTATTAACAATAGCCGCTTGATGATGTAACAATGCATATACCTTTTGTCCGCAGGCCTTCTCTCTAGGAGGTGTTGGCTCGGCGCGCGCGTACATTTCAGATTAAGATTCATATTGTTGCAAATCTCGCACATTCAAATTGTTTCGTTTGACGAATTCACATGTTCTCCTTTATTAGGAGCTTTAGCATAAAAGCTACTTTAAGAATGCGCCCTTGGTCTGTACGTTTATCCGGCCGGCCGTCCGTCCGCATTTTGCACGATAACTTGAAAACGGACTAACTTTTTCAAATTCTGTTTTCAGAAATATAACCACCAAAGTCTTAGCTCGGCCGTATCAACTTTTTGAATTTTTCGTGGTGGTTTTGTTTGTGGGTTTGTTTGTTTGTTTTTTATACAAATCTGCAGTTTTATTCCGATCTTGATAAAATGTTGCACACATGACCTTCAAGTCGAATTCACGTGCTAAAACAGTAAGTGTAAAGAATACCAAGATAATGGCATGTCATATAACAATCGATTTATCAAGAAGGAATATATTGTTACTTTCTGTTCATCTTTTAAGCATTATTGACTTCGGCGCGCGCACGCGAAATCGCTTTGTCGACGCGCGATTGCTCAAGTGCTCATAAACTATATTATTAAGTAGCGGAAGAATGGAGCTACTTATTTGTCAGTCCGTCCCAAAGCTGGTATATAGTCACTTTGGTCCGTCCTCGCTTTGCTCCCTCCCCTTCATAATTTCTACATTTTTTGAGGTTGAAGGTTGAAATTCGGAATGTAGCTTCCTATGGGCGTGTTCATTTGCACTATTTAGTTTGGTTTTGATTGGTACACTGGGATCGGAATTACGGGGGTGGGATTCAGAGAGGACAACATATCTATGTGCTATTTAGATATCTACTGAAATGCACTATCCAGATTCCTCTAAGCAAAATCTACATTACTATGAAGTTTAGGCCCAGTTGTTCCATTGGGTTCGGATTTGCGGGGGTGGCAGTCACTTGGTCTTTAGAACTATTGCAACAAATGGCATGTGATTTATCATACGTTCGGAAATGATGAGGAGGGAAAGAAAATACGAGCTTTTTTACATTTTCTACATATTACGTTCGAGAAAATTAATATTTTGATTAAAAAACTTTGGGAGAGGTAAAAAGTGCAGATAAAGAGGTAAAAATAGATGATTGCAGGATCTGCTACTTGCCTTACCGTACTCGGAGGGGGGAGGGTAATTTCTTTTTAATAAATGTATAAATGTATTTCTGCTTCACTGCTAAAGCTCCTCTTTGGAAGGTTTACAAGATTTTATTTATAGTTAAATATTTCAGTTAGTTAAATTAGTTTTATAGGCCTTAACATAACTAAAAATACTGTACCTTAAAATAAATAAATACTTAAAACAAGCCATGTTTTTTTTTAAATTTAACTATTCATATAATTTTATGATATGGATAAGTGGTGGGTAAATTCATATAAACTTTTTAATTTTATTGAAATATTATAACAATAAATTTTCTATTTCTATAACAATATTATCATAAGTAACATCATAAATAAAATTTTAAACATTGTAAACATTTTAATTTGCGTGAAACTATCTCTATATAAAAAAAATTAATTTTTAATATTATCATAGATAACTTTTAGATTATTGAAATATTTATAATATTATATATTAAAATATTTTAATAGTATTTATTTATATAGATATATATTTAAACTTTTTGGTGTTCAATTTGGCCATTTTCAAGGGTTGAAATTAAAAATCAAACTCGCGTAAACGCCAACGTGAGAAAACAGAGTTTCATATCGAAATTCGCCGCTTTTCCGTGAGAGGCAACGCGAATTAAATTTTTTTTATTTATGATAATAAATTTTATTTATTATTATTATTATTGCCCATAAAGATAGAATACAATAAAATTCAAAAGATAAAAACCTTAAAAAGAATTTTCAACAAGTAATTCTTAAGATGAAAACTAAAATGTTTAGAAATATTACAAATTTTATTTTTGATGTTATTTATGATAATATTTTTTATTGAAATAGAAAACTAATTATTATAATATTTCAATAAATTAAAAAGCTTATAGGAATTTACTCATCACTCACCCATATTACAAAATAATGTGAATAGTTAAATTAAAGAAACTTGGCTTGCTTAGTGTATTCATTTATTTATTTTAATGTACTGCATGTTCATTTAAATGTTCAGTATTTTAGCCTGATAATGTTTTAAGCTGGACATCATCTTCTATATATATATAAATGAATTGCTGTTCGTTAGTCTCGCTAAAACTCAAAAACGGCTTGACCGATTTGAATAATTTTTTTTTGTTTTGTTTCCTCTAATACAGGGGTGGTTTAAAACAAATAAGAATAAGGAAAAACAACCCCTAAGGGGGGGAAGGGGATTGAAAATGTGTTAACACATTAACTGGTGTTGCATTGTACATTTAACACATTAACTGGTGTGGCACTACAAACGTAACACATTTACTGGTGTGGCAGTACATAATTAACCATATTAACCTCTTTTAGGGAGGGGGTAACGAATTGTAGAGTGTGCTATCCATGTAGCGTGATATCTCCACCGACCTACCTAAAACCTTCCCAGGGTCCATCGGAATTACCATGAAAAATTTCATCAAGATTGGTCTAGCCATTTTGAGATGCATAGCGATCAGATAGGTCCATGTGTGTTTCTTTCTTACATAAATCTATAGTTTAATTCCAATCTTGATGAAATTTGCAAATTTGATCTTCAAAACAAGAAGGTCACTGTCTACATGAGATTTCGAAAAAATAATATTTATCGATAATAATTCATGGAATTAAATTCAAATTATGGACCAAAAATATATATCTCCATAAGGTATATGCAAGGTAAAGTTTGTGCAACAATAGACTGCTCTGCTTGTTTCAACAGTAGTGATAGCAACACAGAATTCTAAAAATGATGGCATTAAATACAAAAATTGGAGAAAATATACCAGATTCAGCCAATCAAATAGTTATGTATGTAAGACATGTTCATTAAGACATGTAAATGAATCTCAAGACTGATCATTTTGTAAATTTCATTAACAAAAATATTTTGAGGACACACGATTTACATGCATAAATCGAGGACCAACCTCTTATAAAATATAATATTCTTCGGGCTTTCTAATTTCCTGACCATAATTTAAAGTTTCGCGTAATGGTCGTCAGCATAGAGCTGGAAGGGACTGCCTCCTCTGAGAATCAGTGAGAAGGCGTCGGAAATTTTAACAATACATATAATTCCTGTCCTTAAAACCAGTGTGCTTTTCTTAGAATTGATAGTTGTTAGAATGTAACATTTTCTTGAAAAGCTTTAAAAATGAGCACTAAATGGAAATAATGGAGAGTTAGCAGACTATTGAGAAACAGTGGAAAGGCAGCAGAGAAAGCAGCCCCTTCACTCAGTGCTGTATCGATTTTTCCAGCACACTGCTTCAACTAAACGAGTCGCGAGTGACCCTGTGCCCGTCGAGCAAATGTGTCAACAGAAGAAACTGCGACTGCCAGATCACACCAAGTGATGCATGCACCAGTTTTGCTTCAAGACCTCGAGAGCAGAGTGTGAATTGCAACAGTTTACCAATTAGAAAAATTGATGGAAAAAATCCGCGACCTGGATTCGAACCACGAACCCCGACTGTCATGGTCGACGCCTCTATCAATTGGGCTATCACAGGCATTTGAACAGCCATGTTGTCACTAAGTGTCTTAAAGACAACCAAGTTGTCAAGAAGGAAAGCCCAATGGGAGGTGGGCACCCGGTTCACAGATCGTGAATTTCTCCTATCCAACCCATCAGAAAGTTTGATGAACACACAATGAGAAATAAAGAAATTAAACTGGAGCAAACACCAAACATTCGGTAAAGACTACTTGGTTGTCTTTAAGACACTTAGTGATAGCATGGCTATTCAGGTGTCTGCGATAGCCCAATTAGTAGAGGCGTCGACCATGACAGTCGAGGTTCCTGGTTCGAATCAAAGTCGCAGAATTTTTCTATCCATTTTTCTAATTAATATCATTTACCTGATGCTTGGAGTTTGCTCCAGTTTAATTTCTTTATTTCCTAACAGTTTATCAATTGTTGGAATTGCAGAGTACACAGACACAAACGATCATGTACATCCTTCGCCACCCAAGAAGAGAATTTTGGAATTGTGGAATTTTTAGATAAAGAAATTAATTTTTAATGGTCAGGTCACACAAAATAGAAGAACTGCAGTCATAGCCAGGGCTGAAAAGACGTCAGATCAAACTATTGTTTCATTTTCATTCTATTTCCTCCCAATTTTGTAGCCATACACATTATTCCACACACATTGTTTCCCTGTACTATGGGTAAACTCGCTCAGCTATACACAACATTCCAACAGGAACCGGGGAGAACTGTTACAGGGCGATCCATTAGGAACATTTTAAAAGTTTTTTTTCGGTTTTTCTATATGAATTTTTACTGTTTTAATGTGTTAATTTTTACTGTATATTCCCATTCAGATATTGCAAACTTTCATCAAAAAAAAGAGCCCGAGCAACGCCGGGTATATCAGCTAGTTCTACAAAAAACGACACAAAAAAGCATTACGGAAACAGTTTTACATTGTTGTTGCACGTTTAAGCATTGTTGGCGCCGGCTGAAAGCACACGCGGAACTGAAAAGTCACCTGACCATTGTTGTCCGAGCAACAATTCTAATATTAATTTGCTCATGAGTGCGTTGCTAATGGTAAAACAATTGGCAAACAATAACTTCATTTTTCAGTGGAGCTCGATGACCTTGTCTAAAGAAGGTGAAAATACACGTAGGCAGAGTCAATAGAATGTATGGTCTATGAACTCTCTCTCTCAAACCATTGTTAATATAGACCTTCGCGATACCAGCGCCAGCTGTTGAGCGCTTCCTGAATTGCACCCCGAGATTAGCTGTCTTCTGTTTTTCAAACATAACTGATGGCGCTAAAACGCATAAGTCTAAACTTTATTAACGACTTAAAGATTCATAGCATTATGGGAATTACGAGTCCATATACCACACCTTTCTATTAAGTGACATAGGACAAGAAATACATAAGCGAGGTGGCAGCGGCCAAGTAATCATAGTATTTAAATCTTGCGAATTTGTTCGCAAGCACGACTTCTAGTACCATTATTAACTTCAGAAAGATAAAATTTTCATTTCTTTCATATAATAATTTTCAAAGGCCAAATTCTAACCCCAAAATCCGAAGTCCTTTCTGGGCTTGTATGGATATAAGTCCGGGTTTACATAGGTATATATACTATTTTTAAAACAAAGTTATAACATTTGCTATATAAGCTTAAAGAAAACTCTTTTCATGAAGCTTCTTACTTCCATAATAATAATAATAATAATAATACAAGAGTAGTATGGAAAAAAATAAGGATATAGATGAAATGGGAAAAGGCGGCTGAGTGATACTGTGCAATTTTAATTTTGTGTTTTGACAAAGGGCAGTCTCTGTTCTAAACATCAGCTTTTTCCAAAATTTTCTCACTCCGTTTCCAATTTTAGTGCTAAAAAAATCGCTTCTAATTCCCGGTTTACGAGATTAATGGAGTAACTTGGCGAAAATTACCAGCTTAAGGTCGCTTTCGGATAGCACATTTACAAGCCATATATCATTTATTATATTTTAAACATGTCTTTGCTAAACGCAATTGGCATAATAATTCATTACTTTTTAAATCGTACTAATGTTCTAAAATCTTAACTTTATCTTTTATTGGACTAAAATTTTATTAAGATAACTATCGTTCAAGAGATTTTTAATGGGTTAATAAAGGCGTCGTTTCAGTTTGTTTTTTTTTAATGAATCTGAAGATATAATAAACCTATTAAGGTAAACATTAAAATCTTGCAAATTACAAAATATTTGTAATTAATCTATGGAAAGATCCTTTAAGATGTGCCGACTAATGGCTCAAAGTCCACCAGAATTTAAAACATTAATGAATTAAACAACACTTTTCCCTTCGTTGAATGTAAGCTGAAAGATAAGCGTTTCTCTTCTAATGGACGTTCTATTTATTTACTTCTGCTTACGTTGAAGGACTAGCTGTTAATATTAGCTCTAAAGGAATAATTAAAATAGAATAAACTTCAGATGGATCTGCGCGCGAGTCCTCTTGAATTTGTATTTGTATAGGAGCTTGTGAAAAGACCCACTCCAGCTATTCTTAATCGGGTTTTCATGTTTCCCGTTAGGTGGGTTTTTTCATTCTTTTAAGCACCCTCTTCTCCATTTCATCCTTTTCGTTTTCTCTCTGAAGCCGGAGCACCTGCGCTAGGTTACACTCGTGAATGTGAATCAGGTGCGAGACACGTGGCCACTGCCGATTGGATTTTCTGAGAGAAGAGTGCAGAAACGAGTAAGTGACAAACAAGAAACTTCATCCAAGGCCATATTAAGAAAGAAAATTTTGCGTGTTGAAATTTTAAAAAGGCTTTCATAAAAACGCGAGAGCTACTGAACGTAGATTAGAGAGAATAAGCTTGCCATTTAATCAAGGTAACCATTCTAAATGAAGTTGCAGGGATTTTTTTTATTCCTGGGTTTTTGTATTGTAATCTGATACGCAAAAATACTTCAGTGCATTAAAGATGAAAGAAGAATTTGGGGAATATTTATTTAGTTAATCACTATGCAATTGTATATATAAATTTGTACATACTACGTAGACCACTATAACAATAACATTAAAAACCCATTTTCATTAAAGATATTAAAGGTTTTCATTAGAGAAATACATATTTAATAAGATTATTCAAAATTGCATGCTTGTGCTAACAAGTATCTTTAGATTAACTTTAGATAAACTAATGATCTTATAATAAAGTTTGTTTTTTCTTTTTGCTTTGAAAAGAGCGATTATAATGGATCAAGTTTCTCTATCAAAAATAAAGAAACCGCCTGAATTTCTATCTAGATGACGCATCATCTGACATTAATTTGTTTATTTTATGGGGAAAAAATGTAGCCATTTCTATAAATTGGATATCACAGACAGTTATTTTGAATGAAATTGACCGTTTAGGATAAAACTTCATTTAAAAAAGCATTTCCAGCAAACTCCTGCGAAGTGAATTGGCAATGGGGACTCCTCCGGTCGTTGAGTAAACACCACTTAATGTATTAGGTAGAGAAGTACGAGATGATAAAGCGTTCTGTTTTCCATATCCAGAAAAAACGGTATTGCCGTTCATGAAATGATTACCGGACTCCTCCATTGCCAATTTTGCTTTCACTATTTATGCATAATGGAGAGATCGCTCAAGAATAAGTATAAAATCACTTTAATATAAAGTGCTTGATGCTTCTAAATTATGCGATTCCTCTGCTTCTCAAAATATAACTTTAAAACCAACAAATTTGATTATGTGAATGAAGAGCGCTAATCCTTTGCCAAAGCAGTTTGTTGTGCGCAGTCGCAGGAGCGAAA
This sequence comes from Rhysida immarginata, assembly GCA_023313115.1. Lineage (NCBI taxonomy): Eukaryota > Metazoa > Arthropoda > Chilopoda > Scolopendromorpha > Scolopendridae > Rhysida > Rhysida immarginata. Next base: position 1,218,874 of record JAHWFO010105574.1, read on the forward strand.
ATTCTACTAAAAATACAGGTTCAAACCGACTTCATTAAAAAATAATGAAATTTTCTTTAGAATGTCTATAATGCTTGCCTGCCTAAGTTTCTTGGCGCCGATTTTTTATTGAAGAGAATTAAGTTTCTTTCGTCGTAGACGACGATGCATCTAAGCTAAAAATGCACGAAAATATTCAGATACCAGTTATAAATACGAATTTTAATCGTACGAGTATGTAAGTTATAGCGTTGAAAACGGAAAAACTCAATACTGCCACGTTTTCATTCATTCTCTGATACTGTTGAAATACGCCTGCCAGAACTTATTAAAATCTTCTTGCCATGTTATATTAGGCACACTTCCCAAGTTTCTGCGTATGTAACAATTTTGGGACAATACCCTCATGCAAGCTCGGGAATGCAAGATTTAGAGATTTTATACAGGATGCTTACTTTGAAGTGATCCACCCCAAAATAAAAAAATCTGATGTCGCTATAAACATTCTGTCGATATAATGGTCTAGAAAAGTGAGGATGCGCAATCTGATGCTCACGTCAAATTTGACCTTGAGCTCTTTCACGGGGTCAAATCATAACGTAACTTTTTAACAGTGTAAGATACATGTTGTGTTCTACAAGTTTTCCATTGCCACTTTTTTGTATCTTACACGGTTTAAAAGTTACGTCATGATTTGACCCTTTAAAAAGGTCAAAGGTCAAATTTGACGTGAGCATCAGATTGCGGATTCTCACTTTCCTATAGCATTGTATTAATAGATTGTTGAAAATTTTAATAGATTTATATGAATTTGGGTAGATCACTTCAAACTAAGCAACCTGTATATCTTTAAATAGAAAATATTTGGTTTCTTTAACCTCTAGAATAATTAAATAATGAAATTGAGGAATTAAAGAAATGAATACATAACTTATGTCACCAGAATGTCTTATTGAGTTGTTCGAATTACACAATCTTGATTGGAGAAATCAGCAAACAGATGGTGCTGAAGACCTTTCTTAAGATACTATTTGAATCGATGTTCAGGTACTATACTACTATATCTTACTATACCCTAAGAAATGATGGGCGTGTCAGTTGTTCGACATCGTTACAATAAATAGATATCCTTCTAACTTCAACCAGCCACGTGTCGATAAAAAAATGTCGAACTTTTGGTTGAGTGAAGGGAGTCTCTTTGGGACCATGATTGCCATACTAGACCAATTATTAACACTAAAAATCACAGTAAACACAGAAAAGCCATATCGCAGAGGAAACCATCCAACACGTCATATCCCTTTGCAAAATACTCACGCAAACAGAGTATTTACATGGACATAACCAGGTAACCAACATCATAAATCAATATGTAGCAAACATACACGAGCGTAGGGAGATAAATACTACATACTATAATTATATTCCAGACACTTAAATATAATTATATTTTGACAGAGCTATAATTACTGACAACAATATTCCTCATATAACAGACCAGACATTACACTCGTAGATAAACAAAGCAAAGTAACCTACATAATTGAAAATTCCACTCCCAAAACACGTAAATTTTTAAAGATATACACAGACAAAATCACTAAAAATACAAATTTGCACATTAAATAAAACGCCTTTGGGGAGCTAGCAGAGTATACATTGCTCCTATTGTTCTTTCTGCCACACTCATTACACAAAAGCCTGTGCACACTGAATTTACAAAATTTGCAGACCGGTACAAAACCTTACAGAACGCCATAATCCTAAACACTTGTCACATAGTAAGGAAATTCAGACATTAAAGTCAAAAAACGAACACGTATTTTTTCCTTTCCCTGCATTTGAGCCCCTTAGATTTGGCCCTTTCTTGATCCGCCTTGTAATCTCGGAAGGTAGTGGTCTACAGAATAGATAACCAAACTTTGACCGCCATTTTAGCCACGTTCCCGAATAGATAGGACATGTGTGGGTCTTAACTTTTACTTACTTTTTGATGCTCTATCCGAATTTGAAATAAAAATCAAAAATATCGAAAAAAAAATATTGGCAACAGGAACGACCGCCTTCGCAAATTCAGTATTGAAAATTTCCACTAAGGAAACCGTGCATTTCAACACAACTGAGTTTCCTGAGAAAGCATGCAAACATTTGGCAAGAAGAAGAAAACAAAAATTCCTGAACATAACTTCAAACATGATAAGAAATCTCCTTAGTACCATCTGTTTGCCGATTTCTCCAGTCACAATTGTGTAATTCGAACAGCTTAATACATCATTCTGGTGACACTTTTAAATTAATTTATTCATTTCTTTAATTCCTCAATTTCATTAGTTAATATTCTAGAGGTTAATTAAACAAATATTTTATATTTGAAGTCGAGAACTTTTGACATTGGATAATGCACAAGGTCCGATTCAATAGTAAAATTTTATCCTACCTACAAGTAGTTCGTGATTTTTGGTAAAATCTTTTGATTGAACAGGAAGTGAAGAAGAATTGAAAAGACTCTCGAAATATGATTTTATAGCACGTACGTATAAAATGAAGGCGATGGTGGGAAGTGAATATTTTGAGTTAATCACGTTGAGTCGTTTAGCCAAAGTGCTTTTAAATACATGTATAGACCCTAATTTAATTGCCAGTATTTTATTATGTTCTCAATAGAGTTGTTATTATTACATGTGATCATTATTATGTAATGCTAAATGGAAGTCATTTTAAAATCTTGATAATACAGATATAATTTTGATATTAGGAATTTTTAACGTGGATTCTAGATATGTTGTAACCAGCCTTCAAAAGAATTGCAAATTATACAATTCAAACTGTTTAAATTTAAAACTTTTCTAATTACAGGGTTGCAAAGGATAAAAAAGAAAAGAAATTAAATGAAACAATTATGATGTTTGTATGAGGCGAGCGTATGGGGGCTCGTAGTATGTGGGTGGAATGCGTTCACCTGTACCGTATTAGCGGGTGAAGGTAATAAATAATTCACGATCGCGTTTCTCGAGAAACAGCAACGGCAACGACGAGACCGATTTTTCGAGGCAACAGGCAGTCAGTCCTTTGGTTCGTCCGTCTGTCGGCGAAGCTTATGAACTTGGTGGTGGTGGTGGGGGGCAACATAGGAACAAGAAATGAATAAGGTCGGTGAGTTCTTGGTGACGCAATCAGCGCGTAGCGGCCATCAATCACGGACCAATCAGAGCCGGCGGCCGCTGGAGTAATTGGCCGTCCTCCCTCCGGACTTTGCTTCTCATCTCGTTGCGTGAATAATTGAAGCGGCGAAAGCAAAGGCAAAAACCGCATCCGAGCTCCCAGCATCTCTTTCCTTCTTTCTCTTCTCTCTTTTCTCTTCAATTTCGGTGGCAGAAACCACGAGTGATTTCATTTATCAGAACTAAAGGGAATGGAGTCGGCATAGTGTAGTCGTCTTTGTGGTTAGAAATGAAGGGTGCTGGCGTCTCGTCATTTGTTTGCCACAACTTCACCCCTTCCTCATGCATCTGTCTTCCTCTCAGGAATAAAATTTTATTTTGTTTAGGATTAATACACAACTCTGGTTTCTTTTACCCCATCTTCCATCCGTCAGTTGAACTCATTCTTCCTGAATGTCATAGTAGTAATTTGTTATGCCTTCTGCCCATTCTTTTTGCTGTCAGTAATAGGCATTAATTAAACGTACTTAGTTCTAGTAGCTTTAAAGGTAAATCTGTTAACTGTGAATTTAATTTACTTTGGTAAAAATGGCTTCATTTGTCGTTAGTAGTCAAATTAAAATAAATCCAGAACTTAACTTTTCATATTTTTGCCTCAAAAAATCAGAACTTTTTTAAACTACCAAACAGGCGACAGGAGAAAAGGTAGGGCCGACGATACTTAAGCCGACAATGCCAATGAGCTGACAAATATGGCACATTTTATTTTGATTTTTGTTATAAATCTTTATATTTCTAAAATTTTATAGGGTTATTGAGCTCTGAATATCGAATAAACAATTGAAATTTAAAATATTAAAGATAAATTTTAAATAAACAACATTAAAAATTAACATTATATGCAAGAAATCTAATTAATATTTAACAGCCCCCCCCCCCTCTCTGATTACGGCATTTATTCGCTTTTTAGAGCCTATGTCTTTCTTTATATTAGCAAGATGTGAGTCTTAACATGAAATCTATTTGTGCAGTAGTCTGTTTTCTTATAACCATGCAGGTAATTTTCATGGCAATGAAACTAATTTTTCTTTTCCTTTGAAGAATATAAAGACCGTCTGTGATGTCGATTTTTGTCAAAGACATTAAAGGATTATTTTCTTAAAAATACAAAATTCATTGTATACAACGAAATTAAATACAGAGTGGACCAAAACTAGCTTACAGTTCTAAAGTGATGAAACGATAATTTCCATAATTATCATCTGTAATGTAATGTACAGATGGAATGTACTCTAAATTCAATCAAAGTATTTTTAAACACACTCAGATGTAAAACTCACGATGACTTCTTGTGTAGATACCAAATGTTGAAGCGTTTTTCTAAATGAATTCCGCACAGATGTTAACTTTCGATGATTTCATGTCCAAATGGCAACAAACTCTCCAGTCGGATATGATAGCTTCCTATGTAGATACTAAACATTGGAGACTCTTCCTAAAAGAAATCCGAGACGAAAAGATCAATTCATCACATTAGAATTTATTCTATTTTCCATTTTCAACTTTAAGTAGACTTACAGTTGTTTCACTATTTCACTTTTTTATTTTTTTACAGGGATTGTGAGCAATGGCAAACAATTTTAATCAAGAGCAAGGAAAGTGGATACTAAAGCAGCATATGATCGGAACAAATGAATATAAATGTAATATTTTTAGAAAATGTAAAGTGCATGCCTATTAAGTGTAAGCCTACTTTTGGTCCACCCTGTATTAAACCTGATAAAGATAAAAAAATATACTAGGGTCTTTATAATTAAAGTTACATTTTGACATGGCCATAAAAAAAAACTACTGGACCAAAAGCTATAA
>JAHWFO010105574.1:1224282-1271393 GCA_023313115.1 Rhysida immarginata
TTATAGCTTTTGGTCCAGTAGTTTTTTTTTATGGCCATGTCAAAATGGAACTTTAATTATAAAGACCCTGTATATCTCCCCCCTCTCCTATTTGCAATATTTGAAAACATTACAATTACAATAATCATAATAAAGGGTGTCCCATAATGAACCGACATTTTAATATTTTAATAAAATACATTTTTCATTGGAAAATTTATAATATTTTTGCTTTATTAGAAAGTAAAAAAAATGAGATTACGAGTGATATATAAAGTATCTAATAAATTCGCTCTTTTGAGGAAATTTTCCGAAACATGTTGACATAAAATGTTGCTGAGAAATTTCGGCAATGTTGTGTATTTGTAGTTTATTGACATTGGCGAATTTCGGCAATGTTGTGTATTTGTAGTTTATTGACATACACTTTATCCTTAAGATAACCCCAGAGAAAGAAATCTAACGGTGTCAAGTCACATGATCTTGGCGGCCAAATCACATCATCTCGCTGCGAACAGATTTCGTAAAAATGTTTTGAAGTGAATTTTTACAATTTCTACGCGTTGTTCGTTTGTGTAGATTTGCATAATTTAATCTCAATATTTAATAATGACAGCATATAAAAATCTCTACTCTTGTTGTACCACGAAAAAAATGGCGGCAAATTTAAAATTTCAGTTCATTTTGGGATACCCTGTATAAAAAAAACTAATCGCGCAAGAGTCTACCAAATCTGAAGAAAACGCAGTTTAGATTTCATAAATTTGAAAAAAAAATAAAAAGTTTTCATTGTACATAATTAGTTCTCCGTTTAATGTTTAGGCTTTCTAGTTCTCGAGTCCGCCTGGTCGTGGGTTCGAATCCCGCCATGGGCATGGATGCTTGTGTTTGTCCCGGGCTGCGTACAGATATAACTTGTGTAAAAAAACGCAAAATGACCTTAGTAGTCGACGCCAAAATTTCTAATCAACCAACCAACCGTTTAATGTTTCTATAAATTTTATACTTCAGCTTGCATAAAATAAATCATTGTAAATAGAACTGAAAGACCAAATGCTATCAGCCGTCTTATAAAACCGTGAGAGCATTGGAATTGCCGGCCCTATGAAAGTTTGGCCCTTTAGATGCCAGAATCCAAAAATACAGATTTCATATTTAATAGGATATAGTCGTTACTTCAACATTTATTAATTTCTTTGCATATGGTGCTTGCAAATTTTGAAATAATAACATGAATTGCCTTTCTCTTTCGAGATGCCGATATTGCATGCTTCCAGTATTAATGTTAATGCTTCGATGTTATAATTATTCTCTGAAGCTTAAAACGAAAAGCTATTTTTATATCTTAAAGATAGCCAACAATAAATTCGGAAATTGAAATATTGTTAGCAATTTAGTTTTTTTTTTTTAATAATCTGGAAGAGAATATATTGTTTTATCAGTCAACACGCATAAGGACTACACTGAAGATTTAACAAAACGGTGATGCAAAATTTCCTTTAATACTTGAATACGACATAATTTATTATAAGTTTTTGTATTCTGTCCTTCTATTTCCTACTATTTGGTCTTTATTAAATGGTGAGCTTTATCTTTTGGAATTTAAAATTCAACTAATATGCATTAAATAGTGGCTCACCGCCTCCCATGCTAAGATTGTTTGTTCCTTGCTTTGGTGATCTTGTCAGTTCGTTAACCTCGAAGGTTATTTATTATGGATGAGAAGAAGCTACGTCATGTGTGAGCGTTTCTTTCTTAACCTGATGTTTTATCAAATATCAAATGTCCTCTCTCTCTCTCTCTCTCTCTCTCTCTCTCTCTCTCTCGTCGAATGATGAAACAACGTCATGCATTCGCTTCTGAACAACAACGGCAACATGACACCAATGACTTTATGATTTCATCGGATGAAATGGCCTTATTGTTTCTCTTTAAATGCGGATCGTAAAATAAAATGAGAATTTCATAGATACTTCATTTTCTAAGAGAGAAAAATGATATTAATCAAGAATGAGAAAAAAATAATATTTTGCGTGATTTAATACCATTCAAAATTAACTTTCAATTATGCCGCTCGGCTTAGCGCAGAAATTCGAAGTTGCGAGAGTTATGTGATAGTTCAACATAAATTAATTAAATAATTCGTCGAATATAAAAGCCGTTTAAAAATTTAAACCGTTTTAATTTCTATAATCTATTAAAAAATTTTTCCCCAATTAAACAGTATGTTAATTAGCGTAAATTCTCTTAGACATAGTGTGGTTTTCGTTAATTTTCCCTATGAATGAATGGCTACTATTAAAAGCAACGAATAATGACAACGTAAAAGTACGTTCACGAAAACACATTACAGTACTGCAAAATATTTGCATTCTGCGTTCAAACCAGAAAACCAATAATTTTTCTAACTTAATACTGCAGGGGTCAATTGATGAAATAGATAACCTGAGTTGCACAAAGATTGAGCAGACATGATGTAAAATTAAGAAAACGGACAGTTTTATAATCCAACTGCTATATCCTTGCAGTCCACGGTTAGGTAGCGGAATCAAGTGAAAGGTGGCATGTGTGTTGCACACATGTACGCAAGTAGCATAACGCGTGGTCGTGCGTCTTTTGAGCCAAAATATTGTCTACAGAGAAAATGCATCGCGAAATTAGTCCCGCGTATGTGAGAACTGATTTAATTTCTGCAGATGCAAAGTACAAGGAAGTCAGCTCGATTTTGTCGTTCGGTCAAATTGATTCATGTTCGCCCCCTCCCCCTAATCAAGTAAACTTGTATACAAATATTTATACTTATCTTGATTTTATGCGAAACTTTGGAGTATTGGTATTGGCTTTATTCTGCAAAGAGGGAACTAGTATTTGATGCATGTTTCCACACATTATGCAGCAAATTATTATGCTGCTGCAACAATAAACCCTTTGGAAAACTTCTGCTTCCTTTGGTTGGTGAAAGTAGCTCGTCCTTTGCCATCTTTACGACGGTAATGAATAGCTCGCGGCTTATTGGTGTCATCGATATATATATCCAACCTTCATCTAGGGCGACTACCCGTTGCCATCTATCATGTGCGTAAAGTTTTCTGGCATTGGTGAACAGTGGCGTAGCTAGCTTTTTAGCGCCTCTGTTCAATTTTTCATTTTTAGCTTTTTAGCGCCCCTTCAATTTAGCTTTTTAGCGCGCTTAATTCTTTGCGCCCATGTACTTTGCACACCTTGGTCGCTCTTAGCTACACCCCTGTGTTGGTGAAGCGTTCGCGGATGTGCCATTCTGTCAGACGATGACCACTTGCCGCCACTGCAATTTGAGGCTTTCTTGACTTATGTGTCCGGCTCTTAGTGACAATTTCAATTTCTTGGCCATGTGGCACTGTGTGGATAGGTGGATTTTCTAAAACCTCCTTAATTCGAACTCTCTCTACATTATGGGTAGGCTGGAGTCTCGTTTCTTGCTGATATTTCACTACTAACCCTGTCCTGAGATGGAAGCTGCTTGTACCTCTGAATACATTACTAATGGTACTTTTACTTATTGCGACACCGTGCTCCTTACACTTTCAATTAAGGAATAAATGAAACTTGTGTCGGAAAAGGCGTATATGTACCCTTCCCAAAACGTGTTCAATTTTGCGACCATTTCAGGCTTAAATAGGCGGCTATAGTCAAGCTATAGTTCGTTTTCTTTTAAATAGGCGGCTCAAGGCCACACGCTTTACCTCTTAGCCTCCACATTGGATTCTATTTTTTGAAGAAAAAAAAAACCCTGCTACTTTGAATCACACAATTATTATTAGAGGAAAGTGACCAAAAGCGGGCTCCCTTCTTTTCTGCTCTGTACGTAGTAGTGAAAAGTTGAGGTAGTAGTTTATGCAACTGCCTGCTGGAGGACCAGCGCCCAAGCTGTTGACTCAGTCTGTTTTTTTGTGTTTTTCGGAACTTTTTTATGCTCCTCAGTTTTACGTGCTTTGGGCAGGAATTTTGAAAGTAAGTTATTTAATTGTTATGCCTACTTATTAGGAGCTTTAGCATAACAGCTTCTTATAAGAATGGGCCCTTGGTCTGTACACTTATCCGGCCGTCCGTCCGTCCGTCCATCCGCCGTTTGCACGATAACTTGAAAACGGATTAACTTTTTCAAATTCTGTTTTCAGAAATATGACCATCAAAGTCTTAGCTCGGCCGTATCAACTTTTCAAAATTTTTCGTGGACCCCTTCAAGTCGAATTCACGTGCTAAAACAGTGAGTGTAAAGAATCCCAAGATAATGGCATGTCATATAACAATCGATTTGTCAAGAAGAAATACATTGTTACTTTCTGTTCATCTTTTAAGCATTACTGATATCGGCGCGCGCACGTGAAATCGCTTTGTCGACGCACGGTTGCTCAAGTGCTCATAATCTATATTATTCAGTAGCGAAAGAATGGAGCTACTTAATGGTTTTATAATAACAGTCCGTCCCCTTCATAATTTCTACATTTTTTGAGGTAGAAGGTTGAAATTCGGAATGTAGCTTCCTATGGGCATATCCATCTGCGCTATCTAGTTTGGTTTTAATTGGTACACTGGGATCGGAATTACGGGGGTGGGATTCAGAGAGGGCAACATATCTATGTGCTATTTAGGTACGTAAAGGCGTGAAATTCAGTATCCAGATTCCTCTAGGCAACATCTACATTAATATGAAGTTTAGGCCCAATTGTTCCAGGTCGGATTTGCGGGGGCGGCAGTCACTTGGTCCTTAGAACTATGGCAATATATCGCATGTGATATATCATACGTTCGGAAATGATGAGAAAGGAAAGAAGATACGATGTTTTTTACATTTTCTACATATTGCGTTCGAGAAAATTAATTTTTTGATTAAAAAACTTGGGGAGAGGTAAAAATGCAGATGAAGGGGTAAAAATAGATGACCGCAGGATCTGCTATTTCCCTTACCCTCCTCGGGGGGGGGGGGGGGGGTTAATTTCTTTTTAATAAATATATAAATGCATTTCTGCTTCACGTCTAAAGCTCCTCCTTGAAATGTTTACAAGATTTTATTCCTTATTATAATAGCTACGTATTAGTTTGAAATAGTTAACATGTATAGTTTATCGAAAAATAGACAACGGATGTAGAAGAGATAGACGAGACACAAGAACCGTGGGATACAATAAATAATGGATATTAAAAAATAAAATAAAGTAAAATAAATCAAAAGTACAAAATAAAAAATAAGAAATAAAAAGCTGACGTTTCGGAGAGTCTATCCTTTGTCAAAGCAGGGAGGACAATTCTCTAAAGAAATGAGAATATTAGCGAATTATCCTGAAAATGAAAAAATGTATCGACAGTCGACAATCAAACAGTGAAATGTACATTGGTTCAGGTGGGACGTAAGCAGTGCCTACACGATTCTCACCCTTCCGGAATAAATTCCACATGAAATACACTGAAATAGGCAAGAAGCCTGACTAACCCAAAGTGGTATTCCACACTAAGAAAAAACAAAATAATAAGATTGACGATTGTCAGAAGAGTGGGAGGGGGGAGGTATTACATCTTTCAATAATCCGGGAAAGAAACGTTGCCGATGTCTTCGAAGTTGACATCAAGAATATGCATCTGTTTTCTAAACTTTGTATGCCACTTCATTTCCATCCGGTTATTCAGTCTTCCAGCCACCAGGACATTGTCTTCATCGTCTGCACCATGTTCATCAGGAGATCTTGGACACACTTTCCAATATGAGTCATATTCAGATCTGAGTGGATGTAATGATTTTTTACGCTCCTTCTTCAAGCTGGGCATTGGTCCACAGGGTAACATTCTGGAACGATTGGAGCTCACTCCATCTGCTTCTACATATAGTCGCCCACGCAAGCATACCATAGATGAGGATGTCTTGTACAGTAGTAATTTATTATCGATGCTGAGGGCGCTGTTGCTACCCAGGAGAGTTCAGAGCAAAAGTTACGTAACGATTCCAAGAGAGTCTTGAGTCGATGATAAAGCCAGGGTACTTGTAATTATCAACCCATTCGAGTTTCTTATTGAATAGAACTAGGAAATCCGGGGGACGCTTAAGGTTTTTCTTGAAGTACACGGCTTTGCATTTTCCGACGTTAAGAATTTAGTTTCCAGCAATTAAACCAGTCTTCAAATTTCTTCAATGCATTCTGCAGCCGAGTGATAACGTGAGATGGCTGGTGCGCCTATGCCATGATGGCAGTATCATCAGCATAGAAATATAAATTACACTTCTCGGGTTTTGGGAAATCGTGCAGAAAATAATTAAAGAGAACGGACCAGAACCTTGCGGAACACCGGCCTTTACCTTGCGGGGCGTGGAGAAGTTTTCGCCAACTTTGGCTTGATATAACCTGTTGCTGAGAAAGGATCTCACCATCATAATCAAATCAGAAGGAAACCCGTCTCTAATCGTCTTGTAGATTATCTCCTCGTTCCACACGTGATCGAAAGCTTTACTGACATCAAGAAAAATCACACTGCAGTACCTGGAAATGTTTAGTGGGGTGCTCAGATCTTCACTGAGCCTCCATATCTGCTGCTGACACGAGTAGGCGGCTCGAAAACCAAACTGTTTATTTCCGCACTAAACCATTGTTGAGACAGTAGTCTTTGAACCTGGTGAGGATCGTTATCTCCAAGATTTTGGACATCGACGGGAGTAGGCTAATAGGTCGATAGCTTGCGGGAATTGCAGGATTTTGCCCCTGTTTGGGGATACTTAACACAATAGACTGCTTCCAAGCAGTCGGGAAATAGAAAAACTTCCAACAGTCGCTAACGATGTTCTTTGGGAGCTTCTTTAAGGCGTTATTATTTACCTTGTCTCTTCACAGAGCCTTCCTCTTTTTCAGATTTCTTATAATGGTAACGATTTCTCCGGCCTCGATGATGATTTTAGTTGTAGGCTGTGGGACTTCAAAAAAGTTGGCAAGATCATCCTCCACTGTGTGGGACATGAGCTGACTCTCGGGATTATTGTTATCAGGGGGTAACAAACTGCATCTCTAGGGAATCTGCAATTATTTGAGCTTTATCCTGATTGGTTTGGACGTAATTACCTTGACGGGTGCGAAGTGGAGGAAGCGTATCATTCTTCTGAAGGGCTCTAACTATGTTCCAAATGGAATTGTCGCGAGCCGACAAGCTTTTGAACTTGTCTTTCCATCTAGCGTCGTGAAGCTCTTTTACTTCTTCTTGAACTCTTCGGATTAACCTGATGTATTTGGTTTTTAGCCAAGGCAAACGATAGCGCTGCCAAAGCCACGGGTCTCGTTTCTCTCTGCAGTCAAGCGTTGGATTCCTGGAGTGAGCATAATTCGATGAAGGGGCTTGTTTACCAATGGATAGGCACTTGCTTCAGTGGCACTGTTTATTTGCCTGGTGATGTCTTCAACACGTCGATCGATGTCATCCATACTGTTTGCTCCATGGAGATGGCAATCATGGTCCATGAGGATTTCTTTGAAGAGCTTCCAGTCTTGCTGATGCTTGACTTCTTCTTTGAAATTGATGTCGACATTGTCAAAGTTCAGCGCCACAGGCTTGTGCTCAGAAGAAAGATCATCCATCGTGAAGATGTTGTACGGCTTGAAGAAACCCTTTATTAGTGAAATGTCAAGAACATCACTAGTAGGGGAATGAACACAGTAGTAGGTGTCCTCCACAGGTCCAGCAGCGATGATGTCATCTTTACCTTGTATATACCTGTAGAGAATCAAGCCGTTGTAGTTCTGCGTTCTGGAGTTCCAGCTTGAGTGTTTGGCATTTAGGTCACCAGCCAGGACAACTGGAGTGTCACCACTGAAGAGTTCATCAAGCTCGCTAACGTCAAGGGAATGTTTAGGTGAATTGTAGAGCAGCCACGAACTTTACTTCATCAAGGGAGATGTCATTGATAATGATGGAGGCCGATTCCATACCTGCATAAGATTTGGAGACTAATTCTTGGTGGCTAATTCCTTTCTTAATGATGATCGCAGCGCCCCCAGAAACACATTTTGCAGCGTTTGAAGCCATACGATCGTTACAGTACACAATAGCCAGGTAGCTTGAAGGTAGCTTGAAGAATATAGAAAAGACCATTGGAAAATGAGAAATATGTGAGAAAGCTGACCATAAAAAGAGAAAAAGATACAAATGTGGAAAAACTAATAAAAGAGATGGCGGGGAGGGGGGGGGGGAGTATAGAAAGGAAGAGACAAGGGCCCAGAAAATCCTGCGACAAGTTAAAATAGCTGGAGCGGGAGGGGAATATGAAAAAGGTAATAAAGAAATGGTGTCTTTGCTAAGTGCAAACAAATAATAATGGCGAAAAACACAAAAACATGAAAAAAAAAAATGACAGAAATCTAACCCGGGTGAGGATATCAGAGGCCTGACGTTAGCCACTGCGCCACCGCTGTTAATTTGAACACCTTCCTTCCCACTTGGCTTACCTGGCACTACAATAGTAAATGTAAAAAATTTTATGTCTTTTCTCCGAAACGAAAGGCCATTGATTCAAATCCTTTTACACAGAAGGTATATTAATGTTGTAGATTGACCTTTTAAAATTTCAACCAAATCCTTGATGACCTGTCCGTGCGGTCCCCTTGTCAGTAGTTAATTTCATGAAATGAAATGGTCCGATTTAGGATGCCCGATTTTGGAGCACATTTTTGAAATGGTAAAAGAGAATGTTTTGGGGGAAAAATAAACAATGATTTATTTTATGGTGTTTTTAATTGTGCGACCTTAAAATAACTAGGTATGGGTTTCACATTTTTTAATGTTTTTTTTTTTTACTTCGTAGTTTTGCCTGTACATGTCAAAAAGAAAATGGAGTCTCGCTTTTCGTCACGTTCCTCTATTAAAGTATTTGCCAGCATTTATAATATTAAAATGTCCGAATAAACATAGGTTATTTCTCGTAATTAGAAAGTAGGTTAATAGTAGTTTGTTAGTTATTTCAATAGCCTCGATAGCCTCTAAAAAAGAACAACAATGCTATGGTTAATTGCTAAAGCGCATGAGCCGCCTATTTAAAATAATACTATTACATCTGCGTAAACTATTCTATTCTACAGTATACGTGCTTTAAGGCGCGTGGAATCGCCATGCATGATGCAGTCACGAGGAATCGTGCAAGAGGTTCAAAATCGTTGAATGTTAACTGTTTCAACCCTTTGTAAATTTCATGCTCTGCAACTTTCTAATTAGGAATTTTGTCCAATCTGTTATGGTTTGCAAGAGGAAATTTGCATTTGTCCTAATTTGTATTTCAGAATCTGTATGATTGGGACATTAGATAGTTACCTGTCATTTCTCATTAGGCTAGGGTCACACTGGCGTAAAACGCCGACGTAACGACGCCAGTGATGTCACTTCCGGTAAATAGCATAGTGCCGCGCTTGGCGACGTCGTTACGTCGGTGATGTCACTTCCGGTAAATAGCATAGTGCCGCGCTTGGCGACGTCGTTACGTCGGTGATGTCACTTCCGGTAAATAGTATGGTGCCGCGCTTGGGACGTCGTTACGTCGGCGTATTTGCGTGGCGTTTTACGCCAGTGTGACCCAAGCCTAAGTCTGTTTTAACGGATTTCAGATACCTATCTTCTTGAATTATTTGAGAAGGACCGGACTTTCCCTTCCAGCCTTTATATTAATAAACTCATGTTTGTAAAAATTACAACACCATGAAGGAAGGATGCGATTGAGCTGCAATTTTCAGCCAATGCAAATTATAGTGTGTTATGCAAGTTATTAAAATTTCAGTCAACATGCATGCGTGGACTGAGCAGTACCCTCTGACCTGCTGCTGAAACAATATAGAGGGCTGTAATGGGACGTTGAAAATAGTCTATGGTTATCTGATAGTGGTAAACGTTAGGCGAGACGTAAGGATGCCTATTCGACGAAAGAGTGCGACATTTCAAAAACTTATGCAGTTTGAACGGGGGAGAATCATCGGCTTTTGTGAAGGAGGAATTTTCCTATCTTGCAATAGCAGCTAGTGTGCAGCGTAACAGCAGCACAGTGATGCGAGTTTGGAAGCAGTGGACCGATGAGAGCCGGAGAACTCGGAAATCCGGGAGTGGACGCCGAAAGGTGACGTCAACGCGCGATGATAGACACCTGGTCTTCATGGCGCTGGCGGAGCGTAAAGCTTCCTCTAGACAGTTGGCACTACATTGGTCCACTGCTACAGGTGTATCCCTGTCTGCTTCGTCAATTCGTCGACGTCTGCTGCACCGTGGACTGCGTGCAAGAACTCCTTTATACAGGATCCCCCTGACGCAAAACTATCGACAGGTTTGGGGCTGCAATGGGCTCATGAACATAAGAGATTGGCGACAATTGTTTTTTTCTGACGAATCCCGCTTTAATCTCTTTAATTTCTGTATCATGATGGCCGCATTCATGTTAGACGTTAGGCCGGTGAACGCTATCTTCCGGAGTGCTTTATCGAACGTCATAGTGGACGAACACCCGGAATTATGGTCTGGGGTATGATTGCTGCTACGAATTGTGGATAATGTTAACAGCAATCGGTACATCAGTTATGTGTTGGAGCCCGATGTAACGATTATTTTCTAAAGAAATAATTAATACCGTAAAATGGGGAAATTTTGGCCCAGGACGCAAGAAAATTTTTCAAAATTAGATAGCTTTTTATCAGTAAATCATAGAGAGATAGCTTTCTCCTTTAGATGGCACCAACACTAATAGGTGAAATAAGTTTCGGTTTCAGTTTTGGTTCTGTTATAGACGTGACAAAGTGAATTTCATGCGGCCATCAACATAACAAGCAAATTGTATTTACAAACTTTCCTCTGGTTCCAGTTCATAACATTCTGTGAAAAATCCGGTAAGTTGATGTTTTTAAAGCTCATTTCTCTCCTTTGCAGTGGTGAATAGCAACTCGATTTAGTTTAGCCTAGTAATCCTTAATTTTGATATGATTCCCGTGATGGACAATGTGCATGTGAGTTTGGGACAACTTTGGCCTTGCCTCCACTTTAAGAAACCTCTGAAAATAATGAGTCTTAAATATTTGCAGATTAATCGGCTTGCTTACAATGGGAAGAAAGCCGAAAAGAAAGTTAGGGGCCAGGCATTATGTAGATTATTCGGAACACCAACTCCAAAACTGCCTAAACGATGTGAGATCTGAAATAGTAGGAGAGGCATTCGTACAAATTTTAATGGAGAAGCGAGCTGAGATTGGTAAGCCAGTTGGCCAAAAGAGAAAAAGAAAGAAGCTGAACGTAGAGCCTGGCAAAAGCATCTGCGTAGAAGTCTTTCCAGAACCACCAACGAGCTCTGTAGCCGTAGTACCTAGTACTAGTGCTGAACAGCAAACAAAGAAACGAGGGAGACCCAGGAACGTTATTGTGGAATCCAAAGAGTCGGAGACTGAAGATTTCAGTATTCATGATCAGAGTGATAAAGATTAGCTGGAAATTTCCTCCAGTTCAAGTGATGAAGATCAAGACATGTCTCTCAACCAACCAAAAGAATCAACTTCGGTGAAAGAACAGTGGAAAAAAGTTCTTCAAGAAGGAGAATATGTTGCAGTTGAATACAATGGTCTATTATATTCAGAAAGAATAACGTCCCTCCCCAAAACCCAAGAGCTTGCTAAGGAAGATTCAGGCCCATCTATAAGTTGCATGCAAAAGGGAACTAAATTTTGGCGATGGCCTGAGAAAGAAGATATCCTTCATTATACTTGGAATGACTTAAAGACGAAACAGAAAGAACCGATTTTAATCAGAAGAGGATACTTCTCTGTCCCTCAATTAGACAATTACATTTTTAATCTTTTCATACCGTATTAAAATGTTTTGTATAAACTTCATATCCGTATTAGCTTTTTCCCCCCTAATCTTTTTGCTAAGGATGTGTATTGCAGTTTTGGTATGGTCAAAAGTAAGTACTAGGTGTAACTTTAACTCATCAATTAAATCTAGGCCTTAACTGCAAGAAATTAGAGACTGGGTTAAAGTTACCCCAATGTGCAAATCATTTATTTGTACCAATACAAGTCGTTTGTATATTAAATTTCATTTAATTCTGATGATTCCTTCATGGTGTTGCAATTTTTACAAACATGAGTTTATTACAAAACTTTCAGTATATTCTTTTTCCCTCCACAAGACTTCTTTCGTGCGCGCTTTTGAGAGCTTTTTCATGTATTGTTCGTCCTTATTATATGGTGAATCGTCAGAGGTAAAGATCTAAGAGAAAAGGAACAATTCGAATGAAGCGTTTCATTATCGGCAATTTTATTTATTGTAAAGATCAATACTGGTTTTTAATTACAGCGAAAACAGTTTCCTTTCTTGTTGACTTTGCAATCCCATGTGAAAATGCAAGTTGGATGAATGAATTTTTTTTTTTTTTTTGCTATAGTAGTCTATTTTTTCTTCATTGGTATCAGAAAAATATTTTTTTATGTCCAAGAGAAAACCTCATGAAAGAAACCCAGAAGTTGTCCAGGTGGGAACAATCTACTTCATTTTCTTTTCCCCTCAACGCTCCCATTATTGGTTTTAGCCGAACCTCTGAGAACGGGCCCCCCCCCCCCCACTTGATACTCTTCCAAATGGTTCTTATCGATTAAAATAAAATGAGATAAAGGGACTCGAATAATACAAATTGTGCGACACCATGCAGCTTTAATCGGAGATAGCTTCTCAGTTAGTAATCTATCAATGGCTGGGCACTGTTTGATTGATTGCTCGAAGCGTCGTTTTCGTTGTTTCCCGAAGATGTTGCTTTTCCTCTCTTCAACGTGAATTGCACTTAAATTAATCATAATGGGGAAATTTGCGGGTTTGAACGTTGGAGATGAGCGTAATTAATTGTCGGAACTTAACCAATTTACAATCGGGTTTCGTACGATAGAAAAGTGAATCTTTTGAGTTGGCGATAAATGTTTTCGTCTAATTAAAATTTTAGCACAACAGTAATAACTAAGTTTGCAATAAGGGAGCTTCTACTTTTTTCTAATTGATTCTATACCACTGCAGAAATCCCCAAAAAGCAAAATCATTTTCAAGAAACTGTTAAATACATATTTTTAAGGTACGTTTCATATTATAAGGGACAACGCATTTTCTGGATGTAAAATTTAAATTAATAACGGTAATCAATGGAAAAAAAATTTATTATAATAAATGAAAAATGTTCACATTGTTCGTACAGTTTTGTAAGGATTAAACAAATAGTTTAAAGTGCTAATATTTCTTAACACTTTTTTTCATGTTTCAAGTTATAAGGGACAATTTTGGAAATGTAAACATACAACGCTATTTAAGACTTGATATAAGACCCATTCGCTTTTATTATTTCAAAGACTCTTTTTGGCATAGAAATAACCAATTTCTGGAGTAATTCTGGATCTAAGCTATCCCAAGTTTCAACAATAGCTCGTTTCAGATCGTCAAGGGTTTCAAATTGACGATGTTCGTAAATTTTACGTGCTAGAATGCCCCAAAGGTTCTCGATGGGGTTTAAATCAGGACCCTAGAAGGCCACTTCATTACTTTAACCTCTTTCTCTGCAAATCAAGCTCTTTATTGTTGCTGTCGATGAGTGGCATGGTGCATTGTCCTGCTGAAATATAAATTCGGATCCTCCAATAACAGGTGCAATTGGCAACAGGTGCATTTCAGGTAGAATAGGTGAACTATGACACTTTTTTTTAATTCTGTCCCTTATAACTTGAAACGTGTAAAAAAGTGTTAAGAAATATTAGCACTGAAACTATTTGTTTAATCCTTGCAAAATTGTACGGACAATGTGAACATTTTTCATTTATTATAATACAATTTTTTCCATTGATTACAGTTATTAATTTAAATTTTACATCCAGAAAATGCGCTGTCCCTTATAATATGAAACGTACCTTACATATGATAAGTCGACGAGGTATCCACTATGGAGGGTTGATTCAGATAAAATGAGACGACTTTGCAGTTCTGTTACGATGGTGTAATACCATGCCGCCACCATCGGTTGTGTTCGATGTGAGAACCACGTTGTTGGACTATCGCCCGGCACCGTAATTTCCACTGAAGTAGGCTGAGTTTGAGGGACTCCATGGAAAGTTCGTTCCACACCTGCTGACACACTTTCCATAGCCCATCAACGGTTCTTGGTCGGCGACTTCCGAGCCGTCGTTTCAGGAGAACCAAAACCACAGAAATCCATCGGTGATGCGTCAGGAGATTTTACAGGCACATGAGAGAAGGGAATAACTCGTATGCCCGTCTCCTGTTCCATTTTCCTGTAGTAAGCCACAGATGACTTGGCAGTGTGGCTTGATGCCTTGTCCATGTGGATCCAAACTTTTGATTGCTCACCAGGGTACAGACGTGGGATATCCTGCCGATATATGTGGTCCATTACATTACTCTGGAAGTAAGCTGCACTAATTTTACAGTTTCCAGGAACTCGACGAATCGTGAGCAGTCCACGTGAGCAATATCCGGCAACCACCATGAAGCCCTTTGAGAACTTTTCCTTGCACCTTCGGACAAAATGGGACGTGGCCTTGCCCCCTCTTTCGCGATAGTAAATTGCCCTGGGTTTGTTGGTGTCATCGAGGTACACCCAAGCTTCATCCAAGGAGACAACCCACTTCCATCGGTCACCTGCAAGATGGTTTTCATACAGTTTTCTGGCGTTGGTGAATCGTTCCTGCACGTGCCTGGCCGACAGTTTGTGACCGCGCGCTTTATAACGTCGCTCCAGCTCAAGATTATCATGAATTATTCTGGAGACTGTTGCCTGTGAAATACCTTTCCTTTGGGCTAGAGTTCTCTGTGTGAGGGGATTTTCTTTCATCACTTCAGACCGGATTTCTCGCACCACCTGAGCTGGGCGTGTTGGCTGGGGCTTGTTTCTGGTCTGCTTCTCTGCTCGTCCACGTTCATTAGATGGTCGCAATTTGTTCTTTTTGATTATTTGACCCACAGTAGCTTTGGATACCACAATACCATTTCGTTTGCATAATTCCACAATGCACAAAAGACTGAAGTTAGCGTCGGAAAGGCCAAACATATACCCTTCCCAAAAAGCTGTGATTTTGGAAGCCATGTTTCAGCACGAAATGTCCCAAATAACAGCAACAAGTGTATACAAAGCTAATCCCCGTGAATAGTGGACGAGTCATGCAAATCACATTCCGTCAAGGTCATACGCGGTGTTTAAAGTCGTCTCATTTTATCTGAATCAACCCTCCGTATTCAGCTGTCCGCAAATGATAGCATATGGCCAGTTCCGTTATCTCCATTTTTTATTATTTATCTTCCTTATAACAGATCATTGAAGAGAAGCAGTTTCATAATAATACCGTTCCAATTAATAATAAAGTAAATAAATCGTGAATAATACGTCAAACAAATCGTGAATTTTGACTCTAGGATTTTTAGACTCTTAAACTTCAATTTGTCAAACGTAGATATATTGAATAGCAGAGTCCCCAAACGGGAATGCGCGAGACAGTATTCTTTCCTAATAATACAGAAGAGTATAATAGAATATAGGATCATTATAGAAATCCCCATACATTCTTGTTAGATGTAAAGAAAACTTTATTTTATTACTAAGCTTAATACATATCAGAGTCACATTATTACGACCACGTTCTATTTTGCAGCCAGCAATGCGTAGCCAATTAAAAAAGCTATGTGGCACGAGCTCTCTTGGTTGTATAATAGGTGACACATCTGTAATCTACACGTGTCAGTCTTCGCTGTCTGGATAAAACAAGCGATTTATCAGATCTGCAAAAGGAGATGATCATTGACTTTTGGGCTCAGGGTGGCGCCACATACGAAACTGCCAGTTTGTGAACTTTTCGCGTGCTGTTGCGTTAAAGGATGCCATGATTGAACAAGGGTAGCGTTGCGAACAAAGTTTTGTTCGTGACAGGCGAACCTCTACTGTGAAGAAATGTGTATGCCGGCCGACACGCAACAGTTGAGCAACTCGCCGTCCAAATGAACCAGAGGTTTGCCAGACGTGTATCGACAAGAACAGTTGAAAGAACAAGAGCACTGTACATATGCTGACAAATGTTCATCTGCAGAAACTGTTACGATTTGCATTGCGGTACAGGAAGTGGGGCTCTCGTGATTGGAAAATGATTGCCTTCTCCGAAAAGAATCACCCGATTTGCCTTTCCTGGGGCGGATGGGATATTCCAGCAAGACACTGCGATATGTTAAACAGCCAGAATTGTCCTTGAATGGTTGGAGAAGCATGACTAAGACTTCCAAGTACTTCCCCAGATCTAAATCCAATTGAGCACTTTTGGGGTCACCTCAACGGGCATGTTCATTTCAGAGATCCTTCACCACGTACCCTTCAGCAATGAAATCTGCTTGGTTCTAGTGGACACCTATCCCACACATCTAAATGCTGTCCGTGCTGCACACGGCGGCTATTTTGGTCATTAGAGGGTCATAATAATGCGGCTCGAGTATTTATATGGTTGACGATAACGAGTACAAGGATTTACTCGCAGACCCTTCAAGTTCGCAGACCTTAATATATTGGAACAATTTTTGGAGCCAAAGTTGGTCGCTGATAGAACTTTTGCAACTATCTAATCATACTCGTCAAAACTTTGGACCCCTAGTCACCAGATCTGTCTCTCTTGGATTTTATTTGGGGCTTTATCAAGTCTAAGGTTTACCAGGCGATGAGACGCAGATTTGAACAATTGAAACAAAGCATTGCAGTTTCTGAAATTCAACCAGAGAGCTTGGAGAAAAATTTTTAATGAATATTTTGAATATGTGGCCTATTATGTGATTTTTCTACCAAACTATCGTTTACTCTGCAGCAAAGCAAGTTTTTGCAGTGAATATATAAACACTTTATCATCACTCGGTATATAGGGTAAGCCATAAAAGTGATTGAAAACGGCGTTGAAAATAAAAAATAAGAGCGTTTATTATAAAATTAATTCAAATTCTATTTTTATACCATAATGTAAATGGGATTCAAAATGGTCTTAAGAATTTTAGTTATTCCCAGAATGTTCAAATTTTAATAAAACTCCTGACGATCCTTAAGTAAAATAAAATAATTAAAATTAAACTGTAACAGTCTTTATTTCATTAACATATTCTTACGAATATTCTCACATAACATATTCCTTTAATTTATAAGCAAAAATCGATGTTGATTTGCTAACAAAAATGTTGCATCCGTAATGATGTCTCGACGAAACAACTTGATGAATTGTGGCTTTTCTATGGGAAAGGAGCGAAAAATTAAATAAAGGATGATTTCGTTAACAAAAGTAATTGGAAAATAATTAATTCATGAGATGGTTCTTGGAAAATTAGATAACGGACACAGGCAAACGAGAGCGAGTCCATTCTTTAGAGTTAATTACTCCGCCGCCTTTGATGTTTTGCCACAGAAATTACAAACGCAAGATGGCCATCCCTTACAACGCTAAATTTATCGCCGCCTTTCTTTTATTCTCCTCTCCTCTTTTATAAAAAAATATGAATAAAGTAAAGACATGAATAAATTATGCCGTGATTTGATACTTAATTACTTAAATGAAAAAATGGGCATTATCATTATTACTGTTGATGAACCGCTAGGCTTAAAATATTTGTAACTTACCCGTAGAGCGTTTACTATTCAGAGTCGTGTTTACTTAACACAGTCTGAGGGTTATACAGGGTGAGCATAATTTATTCATACCATAAGAAACATTCATAACGGAAAGCTATGTCTATGCGATCGGTAACGATGAAAACTGAAACTCTCAAAGTTTTTATACCAGTCTTAGCCATTCGGTTCGAATCAGGCCATAATCCAGTCAATAGGTGTTCAAAATGTCGTTTTCGTAACAAAATTGCGGAAGTTTTTTTTCTCAGCTGTTCTATATGTTTTTTGGGGTGCTAAATCCGAATTTCAAGTTTGCTGCCTTGCAGGAGGTCGGCTTCACAATGAAAAACGCAAAAAACCTCAAAAGTTTCGCACTTTTTTCAGTTTTTCGCTTATAACGCGAAAACTATGCGATTTTCGAAGATGACTACTGTATACAAAATTAAAGTAGACAAAATTTCCTACAAAATGCACTAGTCAACTTTGATTTTCTGACAAGCAGTATTGGCGATAGAGCGCGCTGAACAACAGCGATTTTTTGGCTCTTCTGCGAAAACATCAAAAACGCCCACTCCCACCCCCTACAACTCGAAAAATATACATGTTATCAACAAAAACACTTATACTACGTGAAAGTACATTAAATTTTCTACAAGACACGTCTCTAACAATCAATTTTCTCATAAGGGGGAGGGAGAAGCGTAAATTACGAAATATGCCTTCTGCGCCTTGCAGCCAAGACGACCCCTCCCACCTCTCTATCTCTCATCGACGCTATGCTTTCGATGTAAAATAATTCTTATAATTTAAGTATTATAATAAAAGGATAACTTATAATTTATTATTAAAATTTTAACAAAATACAGTACCTATGATTTTTTATAATTTTTACATAAAATGTTTTGTGTGGTATTATAGAAAAGAAAATCATAGTCCACAAACTCGCATTGCACTTGCATAACAATGATCTTTACCATATTTTCCATGTTTACTCCATCCATGCTGTGTATCAATTTTATCAATAAGGTGACCACATTGCCCAGTTGTATTTTCAGACAACATGTTGGGATGCATTCCTCGGGAGGATATAACCTCATGTGTTGTTCGGAGTGTTAAAACAATTCTTCTAGTAAATTCTAGAAGGGATGTGTTTTCCACATTGCAGCAAAGCGTTCTCGTGTTGACAATGGCACCGTGTAAACAGAATGTAAATACATGTACTGGGCAGTACCATTTCTTTGACGTAATTCAGGTGCAGTGTAAGCCTCTTTCTTAACTTGTTGAAAAGATATCCTTATTGCATATTGGAACAAAACTGGCTGATGTCCTAATACCGTTTTTTATCTTTCATGGGCCATCTGTTACAACTGTTACCTTCCGTCAGTATTTCTGATGTAAATATTTTTTCTAGCCATGCTTAAGGCTGGTCGGTAAAGGATGATAACACAAAAGTAGCAACATAACAAATTACTTATACGTGAAAAACAGAAACACTAAAAACCAACGAATTAGGCAATTTTGCAGAAAATTTATTACATTAGGCAAGTGTGCACGCGTAACTGCCCAGCGTATTATACGAGGCTCGTCCAGAAAGTAAGTTCCGTTCGGTAATAAAAACAAAACTACTACATATATATTCAAAATTTTTTTCTTTACCAGATTCTATGTACATTTAACTATTTTTCCACATAGTTTCCAAGTTTATTTAAGCACTTGTCATAGCGCTCAACGTACTTCCCCATGATCATTTCGTAGAAGCTCCCGCCGGTGAAGAAAGTCACGCAGTTTTCACTGTTCTTCGTCGCTGAAATGCATGCTGCCGATGAACTCTTTAGCTCCCGAAACAGGTGGTAGTCACTGGACGCGAGGTCTGGACTGTAAGGCGGGTGGTCAAGTTGTTCCCAACTAATCAGATCTTTTGTTTGGGATAGACCAGACATCTTGAATTACACTGGATTGGTGCAACCTTCTAAATTCTTTTGGCTATTCCATAAAACTTTGTCTTTCGACGCATTAATGCAACCTATGCCTTGCTTATCATTTTTATTTCTTTGCGTTCATTAATGAAGATATGCCCTTGTAAAATCAGCTATCAGATCCAAATTGAATGTCTTAAAGACACATTTTGTATTAAAAACCAAAGCTTCCACTCAAATTAAATACTTACTTTTTTTTTCTATTTTTTTTTCTTTTTTGTTTCGAGTCTGTTACATACGTGGCATTCAGACACACAGAATGTCGTCTCATCACTGAAAACAATCTTGAAAAGGAAATTGTCGATTCTGTCGAACATTACTACTGACTGCAAACGCAAAACGTCGCGGCTTGTCGTCTTTTTCCAGTTCGTGAATAATGTGAATTTTATAGGGGTACAGCATCAAACGAATATGAAAACCTTACGGATAGCTCGTTCCAAACTTGCACGACACGTTGATTTCGTTGGGCTGCAGCTGAACACTTCCGTAATTTTTGCAACAGTTTCATTAGAGGTCGATGGTCTTTTTCGCCCTTCTAGTGCAGCACGCTTCCTGTTGCTTGAAATTGTTTGAACCATCGATTTTTACGGAAGATTTTGAAACTGTAACAAAAGTGAACGGTAAAATGGGGAGGAGAGAGAAGATATCAAATTAAGAATGTTCGCCTTGATACAATATTCCTAAAAAAAAAAATTGCCTCTATTTATTCACGTGGTTATGGCTTTTTTTTTTGTATGTGAAAACGATTTCCTCTCCTAATCTAGAGCTTTAATTCGAATATATTACGTACGCTCTTATTGGGGGAGTGAGATTTGGTTAATGTTATAAACCAAAGGGGGAGGGAGGGTTAAAATTTTGTCATTTTGTGAACTGTCCCTTATTGCCATTATAATGAAATAAATGGATGAAGAAAAAACGTGACTTTATTTAATGGACTGAATGTTGTCGTTGGACGAGCAATTTCATTGATAAAATTGTCGCGTTTCTTTCGTGTGGAGGGAAAGAATGACGCTGATGGGTGAAACCCTTGGGTACCTCGGATCGGACGAACATTTTTAATCAGAAAAAAAAACTGCGACCACAATTGATTTTTTTGTATTCTGAAAGCTCTGCGATGGAGATATAAATTGATAAAGATTTTTCTCTGAACGTAATTTTTTTATTACATGGAATCATTTTTACCAAGAAATTAGGAAGTTACTTTGAAATAGGATTCTATAAAAATTAAATTATTTTCTTTTATACGTTTTTCCCTACGCTAAAAGGATTAACTTTTAATTTAGCTTAAATTGGGGCATTGATAAAATTTGGTTATAATTATACGGACAATTCTCAGATCTATGTACAGTGTTTCAAAAATCTGGAATCATAGGGACTTTTGTAGAACATGTTCGATATGACCACCATTCCTCGCAAGACAGAGATGCAGTCGGTACTGCCGCTATTCCATGGACGCTCGACAAGGACCACAAGGATGATAGGATCAATCTGCTGAGATGTGCTAGGTTAGATTAAGTTAGGAGTGCAATAAGGAGTGGCACCCTTTCTTGCATGCAGGTTATGAAATCTAAGCAATTTATTTCTTGCAAAGCTGGAATAACTGTGCAACATGATGCATTAGAGATTAGCATATTCTATCAGGTTTTTAGCATACGAACGGTAGTAGAAAGTTGAACGGTTATTGATGGCACTAAAACACACATGTCTTTTAGTCCCCTCTGTAAAACAAATATAGCTTGTATAAAAAATTGTAATACTAAATTTATAGAATACATCAAGGGATGAGTATACGTCACTAGTTGAAGTCTACAGCTCAAACCGGTTACCGTAAGCTTCCAGGTCTTTCTGATTACGAAAGTACGCTTCAATCCATTGTCTCTGCCAAAATCTCCTCAGGTAAACTCACTCGTCTTGGTAGTAATGTGGTTTCCTAGATCGGAGTTGTCTTCATTCAGTACATGTAAAATCTTGGAATGTAAACGTTCCATTTTTCTCTCATGGAAAGTTCATAGGAGTGTGTATATAGTTTTTGACTCCCTCTGTATTGCAAACCCTCCCCTAAATTTTTATCAAGATAATTACCAATTTTTGCTGTGGTCCGTTGATTATATCCTTCACAACATTGCTCCGTGTACTGTGAGTTTAATTTTAACCACTATTATTGTTGTTGTTGTTGTTATACCCAGCGGTTGTGTTATACCCTTTTGTCTATGTCAAGATATTAAAAAAAAACGTAAAGAGAAAGTATATTGCATAGTCATATTTAATATGGTTACTCTAACAAATAGAAGATTTTTTTATAGCTGAAGAACGTTATTCCTGTAAAATAAGATTGCAGCATTTGCAGGAGAATGAGAAGGCCTTTTAGAAAACGAGTGGGCGAAATGAAAGAAGGAAAAAAATTAATAATGACTGGTCATTTTTATCCTGGATTCCCTTACTTTTTTTCGTTTTCTTTTCCCTTCCCTGACGAGATTTTGCCGAGGAGCAGTTTTTCTCATGGGGGCGAGTGGATTTTGAACCGCAGAAGATTGTCTGATATTTTTGAGATTTTCTAATGCACTTCCATTCCTCTAAAAGAGAGAGGAAAAAAATCACAAAAGTAAACTTTTTAAGGAATGAAAAGTGGAAGCAACCGAAAATTTAATAGAAGAAAAATCAGAAATGGGGTTACCAACTTATTTGCGGGTGGCATGAAGAGTGTCATGTCAGCACTAATTTCTTTAAGACGAGTTCTGTTAAAGATAATAGCTGCATATACGTAACTGTCTGTTAAAAAATCCTGAAATTTGTTTTTGGAATGAATTTTGGGATTTTAAGATGATTATTTAATAATTCGAGAAAAGAAAAAATGTTTTGTGATCACTTTCGTTTTTTAAGATTTTATTTTCACTCAGAAATATATAATGACACTTCGTGCGTGGTTTATTCATAATAAATTGCTTATAGTTATAGAATGAAGAATAAAATGTTCACTCTTGAGTTCAGAGAACAGCAAAAGTTAGAATTAAATTTTCAGTATGTTTTAAACATAATTATTGAATTTGCAAAATCGATCGTTTCGTGGCCATTTTTTTCGATTTCTTTGATTTTGACTTCAGAATCACATTTCCTCAAACCAGGTAATGATATTATTTGAAAAAATGGAAGGAAAAATTCTGTGACCTGGATTCGAATCAGGAACTTCGAGTGTCATATGCTCGACGCCTCTACCAATTGGGTTATCGCAGACACCCGTACAGCCATGCTGTCACTAGGTGTCTCAAAACCCGCATCCCATTGGACTTTCATTTTTTCAAATACTATTCTTACCTGATGTTTAGAAGTTCATCTCCAGTTTATATTTATTGTTTATCAAACCAGGTGTTAATAATGTCTGTTGTAGGACAGGGAGCATTGTCGTGCTGAAACAGGTATGGGCCATTACGAAAGTGTTCCACAATGTCGGTAGAGCGGCATTGTCCAAAGCAGTTTGGCACGCTTCGGCATTCATGGTTCCGCGAACTAAAACAAGAGATTCAAGACCAAACTACAAAAAGCAGGACCAGACCATGATGCCACCTCCTTCGAATTTCACTGTGAGTACGACACAAGAAATATCATTCGCCAAGCTCACACACATCTTTCGGACCGCCACAACTGGTAACGGGATTCATCATTCCATAGGATGGTTTTCCATTGTTCTGGAGTCCAGTGGCGGCGTCCTTGCACCACTGTAAACGACGGGTCGCATTGAGGGCTGTGATATTTGGCTTGTGAACTGCTACTCGTCCATGAAAATGAAGTGCGACCATCTCCCGGCAGACGATCATTTGTATCACTAGACGATGCCGATTGAAAATCCTATGCCAACTTTTTTATCAGAAGCCTTCTGGTTTGACATCACCATACGTTTCAAGTATCGACGGTCGCGATCTGTCAGTTTCTTCGGTTTACTGGGTCTGGGTTGGCATGTTATAACCCCGTCTCGCTTCCACTTCAAAATAACATCACTTACTGTAGAGCGGAGTGTCTGAAATTTGTTGGAAATCTCACGAATCGAATACCCAAATCTATGGGCTCCAATGATCATCCCTCTTACCTCCGCACTAAGTTCGCGTCGTCTGTTGATATTGACTGCAGTAGCTGCTATAAGTGTATTCTAAACCTTCAACATCTTTAATAGGTTGTATGACGTATACGGATGAACCCCGTGCGCTTTTGGAGAAGTTAGATAATGAATAGCTAGATAGTGTAGATACAGTAATTTTCGGATTATAATGTGCGTATTATACAAGATAAAAGTTAATAAAATCGGTGCGCATTATAAAAAAAGTGCGCATTAAATTCCGATTTTTGATGTTAAAATATCTAGGTCTACATGAAAATTTCTTTATTCTTAAAAAATAGATAATAAGTAAAAATAAATAAATAAAGAAATAAATCAAAGATAAACTAATAAATAATCAATAAAGAAGCTGACGTTTCGGATAGAAATTTTTGTATCTCGCCCTTCTCTACATCCGTCAATTAAAAAAAAATAGGTAATTCTTAATTCAGTATTGAATACACTTTATCATCAGTCATCATATCAATACTTTGGTTTGCAAAGCTCTAAACCAATGAAACAAGCCATGTTTTAAGGGGCATTTTTTCATGACATTTACTGCTTTCAAAAGAAAGATTGTGTTGGAAGCCTCTAGCCAATAGAAGGAATGATGCGTTCGCCACAAAATATTGAGGTTCGACGAAAGAAAGTTGTTCCAGCACTGAAAAAGTGATATCCGACAGTTTGGGATATTGCAGCAGGACCTAACCCCCTGTGACACATCGAAAGTGGTGAAGAAATTCATGACAGACCAGAAAATACAGGTGCTTGATTGGCCAGGGAATTCTCCAGATGTAAATTCCATTGAGAATTTGTGGGCTACAGACAAAAGTCGTGGACTGCACGACTATGGAGAAAGTCATTTAGGCGCTGATTAAAGTGTGGTACAGTGATCCTAAAATCAACAGTGACTGCTACTAATGTACGTATATGTGAGTTTTATATAATGAACTAATAAATTCATTGTTTGTTTCAATTAATTAATTAGTTTGTTTCAATTAATCAATTTGTTTTCCGCCAGCTTTTTAGCAAATTTCGCGCGACCTTCAGGCCTTTAAAATTTGAATTTTGAACATTTTGCGCACAATGTACTTATTGTCTTACATTTTCTGAATACCCTGTATATACTTTGACAGATGTCATCTATAAAGTTTTTTTTAAAGTTTTATCGGCAACTATGCGTTATATGATGTTTTCTTTACACAAGACGGCGCCCCACGACACAATGAGCTCATATGAACGAAACGTGAAAGCTTATAGGACGAAGAGGTGCAAATGAATTCCTACACGTTCTCCAAATTTAACATCTATAGACAAATTTTTATTGCAACAATGTCTGACAATTGAAATTAGAAACGTTTAATTGGACACGCCCAGTTTTTCTTTCGTTGGACACAATATAGTTATTAGTTCTTTTATGATGAGGTAAAAGCTGTAATTCATTTCTTTTGTATGGGAAAAACATTTAAAAGAACCTGGAGCTTAAGCTTTTTTTTTATTTAAGATTTGCTTCATTTTTTTCCTGTTTTTTTTTAACTTCATCTTTTCACGTGCCCAGTATTTTTTGTAAATGTAAATTTTATAAACTTTAAAAATGACAGAATCTTAAATGGAAAAAATTGATTTAAGCTCTAGTTAAAGTGTTTCTTCAGCAGAAATACATAGTCTCTCTCAAATGTTGCATTAAGAGATTTTTTCCCCCCTTTTGGACAGCAATGCCAAGGCGGTTCTAATTTAATATGGGTTGACGTTTCATCCATTAAATGCTTGAAGCAGCAAAAAATTTTCCCTTAGCTTTTGTGTACATATGAATAATGCATTAACAGAAAAAGTGTATATTAGAATTGGTGCTCTCTTTTTAAATGTACTCGAATAAAATTTCCACAAATAACAGATTATAAAGTCTCTTTAAGGTTAAAACTTTGTTTGAAATGAATTTTTGAATAATGGAACGTTTCTCCCTTAACCTGATTTCATTATTTAAGACGCTTTTTGTTTTGATTACAAACCAAATGATTAGAGCCAAGTTAGAGAAGGGAGAGAATGCTAGCATTTTCTTGCAAAAAGAGATCGTCTCTAATAAGTTAGTATTCCGCGATCACTTTTGTTCCGTGAACTGTTGTTGTCTAACGTAAAAAAATGTTTATTCCGCTATAAGATGTCCTTCTGTAAATACACGAGTCGCCTTTCGTGTCATTCCCTTTTTCTTTTTCTCTTTGTCGTCGGGGTCCCGTGTGTGCGATGCAGTCCGTTGGCAGCGGAGCGAACCAATCGTCGCCTTCTGGCCCTCAGCCAGCCCCACTTAATTACGGTGATAATGAGTTGCATAAAAATAAACCCAAGAAAGACGAAAAAGAAAAATTCCACTCTTACTTTATCCACCCCCTCCTCGCATCCTCCCTTCCTCTCTGTTCCTACCTTGTGAGCTCCTCCGATCGACACGGAAACCTCATTTAGAAAAGTCTCAAGACGTGGGAAGTAGTTTCGACTGAAAGAAACAAAAAAGTATAAATAAAGAATGGCTTTTATCTAATCTCAAACCGTCATTCTCATCCAGGTCGAATAGCTCGGTTCTTTTTTACCTACTTATGATTCGTTTTTATTGATTTTACGTTAGCAATGTTTTTTTATTTAGCGAGAATTTAAAGTACAGATCCTCGATCCGTTTCTGTTCTTTCATCCGGTAGAAACTGGATACAAAGTATTCTTTTTACGAGCTTTTGTTGGATAGATAAACGCTTGAAATTGCGGGTTATATAAACTTGAAACTAACATTAAGTGGCTGTGCTCGGTAGTTTTTTTTAAAGTTGCTAAGATCTGACGGTAAGGACGAGATCTGTTTAAACAGTGAATCTTCACTTTCCAATGTCTTTAAATGTATTTAACAATTGAAGGTTGCGGTTTTTTTTCACAAATGAATTAGAACTTAAATTGCAGTGTCTCCTACAGCTTACAAAAGGATTAACGAGAATTATCCGCAACGTCGGTCTAGAAACCGCCTATAAAAGTGGTCGTAATTTAAGTTTATTGGGCGGTGTTAAAGACAAAATACCACCTTACAGCCGATCCGCAATTCATGTAATTTTGGCGTGTATTGAGATGGCGTTTGCTTTTGAAGCCATATAAATTCCAACTGGTGCATGCTCTTCGTGTAGGTGACAAAAGAAAACGTAAGAGTTTTTGTCAAATTCTCTTACATGAGATGGAGGACGATACGTTCTTACCGAGATTGATTTTTATGATGAAACAACGTTTCATACAAGCAGTAATGTTTCGCGCATCAAATTGTAGAGATGAGCGGAAAAAATTAACATTTTTTTGCACTGTTTTCGTTCGTAAGATTTATGGCCCATTCTTTTTCGAGGGAAACACTATTACGGGAAATTCCTACCTTGAAATGCTGCAGGACTGGCTGTTCCCACAATTGACTGAAGACTCTGAAGATTTCATTTCTCTGCAAGATTGGCATAACGACATTCGTCGGTTTCTAAATGAAGCATTGTCTCAACATTGGATTGGACGGATGGGACCACGAAATTTGGGCACCATATTCTTGGCCCCCAAGATCTCCAGACATCATATCAAGCGACTTTTTTATGGGGATACGTAAAAGAACGCGTTTATGTCCACCGTTAGCCGCCGATTTGGATGAGCTCAGAAACAGAATCACGGATGCAGTAAATGCTGTGTCGGAAGACATTCTCAGACGCGTCTGGGAATAATTCAGCTAGCTCATTGATGTTATCCGTGCAGCAGGTGGAGGGCACATAAAACATTTATAATTATGCCGAGGAAATTTAAGGACTTACTCAACACCCTGTAAGTTGTTTTGTAACTGTAACGCATTTGCATTATTAAATATAATTATTTGAAATTGATATAATCTTTTTGAAAAACCCTTAAATGCCTTTTGGATTTTCTACTTTAGTGCATACGTTAAATTCCTTATTGTACAGTGTATTTGTACATATTATTTCCGTCGAATCGATTGCGCCAACATTATTATTTTTGAGAAAAGATAATTTTTAAAGAAGACATCCAAAATGTTTGATATGAGTTTTTTTCCAGTTTATGAGTTTTAAAAAAGGGGATACTGTAGTCATAATACATCTTCAACGAGGCATTACGGACAAGGAAAAATACCTAACAAATTTTGAACGTGGTATGAGAGTGGACACAAGCCAAACTTAAGTACAGTGAATGGCGTGCTCACGAAAAGCCTTCATTTAAAGGCTTTGATGTTCACGGACCGAAGATGACGGGAGTGAGCAAAGAATGTCTAAGCTCATCAAGACAACCGTTGGCCACCACCATTCACCATCCAACAGTGCAATATAACGCTGGATCTGTTTAAGGAATTTTAAAAGGTACAAGCTATCGAACTGGGGCAAAACTACTCTAGTGGATTTTGGGAGAAGGATTGCCTGGTCGGATGAGTCATGTATCCAACTGCTCCAGGCAGAGAGGGAGTATCAGGTTCAGCAAAGAGCCGGATGAGTGATATGGACTCTTCCTATCTACTGATTTGATCACAGAATTTACAAATAGAATAAAATGGTCTTTTCCGCGATTGCTAGAATTTAAAATCTCCACGAAAACTACTTGAAACCATGATAACACATAAACTTTGTGAACGGCAGATTTTATTTACATTTTTATAAACAAAGAATGTACACTGTCTATGAAATTGCAGCAATTAGATGTAGAGATTAGAAGGGCTTATGTAGCATGCGCCAAAACATTGAAAAATGCAGGTGTGGGACCAATTGTGAGCACTGCCGGTTCGTGAAAATTTCTTGTACAACTGTTTTACTGTATTCGGATGCGTGGGTGGGATGCGTGGATCCGTTCTTCGATTAGTGGGTGGGAATCGTTGGACGTCTGCGGTTGGCCATGGCGGCACCGTTAAGAATGTCATTACGCGCAATCCGAAAAGATCGGTGCGCAAAACACAAGGAAATTACCAAAACAAGTTCTTGACCTCACACATTAATCTCTTGCAAGAATAACTTTAATAGCTGTTACCGTTTGCCGGCTCTTCCATTTTAAAAACCGTCAGTCCTTTATAGGTCACCCTGTATGGATCTAACCAGCTATGATAACTGAATAAAAGGTAGCCGAAACGCGTATACGTAACATTAAATTCTTTTAAGTATGGACAAGAGGTGTGTGTGTGTTTCATCATTATTACTTAAATCCACAGTATACTGATATTTCAATAAATTGAGGGGCTGTTATACCAAATTTGTTTAAAAAGTGGCAGTTGCTCTACTAATTTACAGTTATTCAAATTTAGCTTATTTTCATTCTTATTATCATTAAGTATACTTCAGGTCTAATGTGTATAGTGCATGTAGTATAATACAGGGTGTTTCAAAATTATATACAATAAATTTAGTGACATATTCTTCAGGTCAAAAGAAGACGAAATTGTTCTATAGCACTTTGTCTGGAAACGACTTGTTTGCGAGTAATTCAATATCATACAATAGGGAATCACGGTAGTTAGCGGACGAAATTTTAGCAGTTCCAGCGTTTCGACCCAACACTAGGTTGAATGGTTTGTTCCATTTAAACCTGCTTTAGGGTTGTTCCATTAGTTGTGTACGGTTGTTTCCATTACTGTAGTTTCACTACTGTACATCCACTAGGAATATCAATTTCAGAACGTTTGCGTGCTTTGACATACGCATTACGATTTACGTAAAAAAAAGCCATGTACACGTATTCCAGTGCAGAATACACTGACATGCACCTAATGTATGGTCTTGCGGACGGAAATGCTGTGGAAGCAAGAAGACTCTACCAAGAACGCTTTCCGAATACTGTAGACGTTTGTCAAATAACCGAATATTTGTATCTG
Organism: Rhysida immarginata; assembly: GCA_023313115.1. Lineage (NCBI taxonomy): Eukaryota > Metazoa > Arthropoda > Chilopoda > Scolopendromorpha > Scolopendridae > Rhysida > Rhysida immarginata. The sequence continues at coordinate 1,253,835 of JAHWFO010105574.1, forward strand.
TCGACAGACATTTGAGGGAGCGTGGTTCCTTTGGCCGTCAAACAGGACAAGGGCGGCCTGTAGCACATTCTCCGGATGAGGAGGATGTGATAATTGACATCATACATGATGAACCACAGACAAGCACCCGTCGTATTTCTTCCATGGTACACATTCCTCACTCATCTGTTTGGCGCATTCTTCACCGTCAGCTTTTGCATCCATACCACCTGCAACTGGTTCAGGCACTGAACCCAACGGACTATCCACACCGACAACGATTTTGCCAATGGATACAACGTCGTCATGCTGCAGACCCTAGTTGTCTCAGCCAGATACTTTTCACGGACGAAGCAACCTTCACCCGGACAGGAATCGTAAATTCTCACAACCAGCACCATTGGGCAGATGCTAAACCGCATGTTACCAGAGCGCATCAAGAGCGTTTCTCCGTGAACATTTGGTGTGGAATTGTCGGAAATAACTTAATTGGCCCTTATGTGTTGCCGCCACGATTGACTGGGCGAACGTATCTTTTGTTTCTGCAGAATGCATTGCCAGAATTACTGGAAGATGTTCCTCTTTTGATAAGATCTAACATGTGGTTCATGCATGATGGCGCTCCAGCACATTTCAGCCATGTTGTGCGAGCACACCTTAATGCTGCATACACGAATCGGTGGATAGGTCGAGGTGGACCGGTAGCCTGGCCTGCAAGATCACCCGACCTTAATCCCTTGGACTTTTTTCTGTGGGGTCATGTGAAAACGATCGTCTACAGCACACATTATGGATCTGCGACAACGAATTGAAAATGCATGCCAAACCGTTCGTAATGCTGGCGACAAACTCTTCCATGACATCAGACGGTCGCTCATGCAACGAGCCGAAGCGTGCGTGCGAGCTGATGGCGGGCACTTTGAACAATTCCTGTAATTTGGAGCCACGGGTTTAGTTGGCTGTATCGCGTAAATAAATCGTTTCCAGACAAAGTACTATAGAACATTTTCGTCTTCTTTTGACCTGAAGAATATGTCACTAAATTTATTGTACATAATTTTGAAACACCCTGTATAAGCTATTAACCCATTTACAAGTATCGGCTTTATGGCGGCCAAAGTTCGTCTTCATTGTCGGGGGCAGAAGGTTAATGTTTTCTGGTTATGATTTTACATGAGGATTATAATTCATTTGCTTTATCATAAATCTCCCGTTTTTTCTTTCTCTCTCTCCTTTCCTTCTTCTTTAAAAAACTGAAACGAATGAAATCTGTTCTGGGTCCCATCGTGTGCATACGAGTGTGTGCTGTGTCCGTGACTCCATGTCGTATTTATGAAAATAAATCGCACACCAATCCCCACTTCGTTTTCGCCGCGCACCCTTCCTTCTTCTTTACCACCACCATGCATTTTTAATATTTATTTTTAATATTTTCTTCCAACTTTAACATGCAAGCTTTGTTTTCTCCTTTTTGATTTGATTTGTTTTTTTATAGTTGAGAAGCTTTGATGAGATTCTATTTTTCTCTTTGGCTCTCGTGAATGGGTTCGTTCATATGGTAATTTATCCTACCGGCATTTTTTTTTCAAAATGTGTTTTACTGTAGATGCTTCAGATAGTTTATAAGCTGAAACTGCTTCAGATAGTTTATAAGCTGAAACTGCTTCAGATAGTTTATAAGCTGAAACTGCTTCAGATAGTTTAAAATTTCTTTTAAAAATTTAAAAGAAAAAGAAAAATATAAATTTGAAAATTGACAAGAGGTTTTAAGGTATTTATTCGAATACTACCAGCCTGCGAAATTTTAAATTTCCTCAATTTAGGTGTGTTGAATTCAAGTATGCCAACCTTCTTATAAGTACGTACAAATTTTTGCACTATTCAAATAAAATTTTCATCTTTAGGGATTGTAATACAGTCGAACCCCGCTATAGCGAACCTTACTTATAACAAATCCTTGGATGTAATAAAGCAAATTTTTGGTCCCGTCCAATTTCCTATAATGTTATTTCATCCGACTATAGCGAACCACCAAGCATATTAAAATTGGATATATCGAACTTCATTGAAAAATTTTCGAAAATAATTACAAAAAAATTCTGTTCCTTTACGTTCTATCACTGATCTTTTTATCTCCATCCCCATCTCAGATTCTTGGAATTCACCCACAACACCCAATTCTTGGAATGCGTTATCATTGAACATTGGGCAAACCAAAACCAAATGTTAAAATTTAAAGGCGAATAGTGCACTGGCGGGAAATTATCGAGAGTGCAACACAGTTCTTGTGTATGCCGTCATGAACGGAACTGAAAGTCGTAGCTTCTGGTGACTGGGTGCCAAAGCAGCAATGTATACTATTAATAAATAAATTTTTGTCCGCACAAACTGTAGAACAGAGAGTGAGTCGTTTTAATTTTCGTACAAAAATATGGATAAAAATTTCTTGGAATCTATAATTAAATAAAAATTAAGGGTAAAATTGATCTAATTTTTTCCTTATTCATTTTTAGTCTACTTATGCATAAAATGAACATTCATAATTATAAATCTATATTTTAGAGATATTCGTACAGGGTGAACTGATAAAGAAAATTAATTAAAAAAACTAAGTCAGATTGATACATACGGCTTTTTATATAATGATCTCATCTCAAAAAGTTTTTAAACTGCTTGTATGTTAGGAGCAGAAGCGATATAGGTGCGCTAACATCGCTCATATTGAAAATGGCGTCTATGAGAGAGAAAACTCAATGCGTTCTGAGCACCAAGCATGAGAAATTAATCAATAGGACTGTGTCCCGCCACATTGGGTATTACATGTATCAGTTTGTGAATTCCTTGATTCAACGTTTCCCAACCGATGATTTGGAAGGGATTGTCCTACAGCATGGCCCCCCGACGTTCTCCGGACATAACACCTTTAGACTTTTCCCTGTGGGAATATGTTAAGGATAAAGTGCTTGCTACATCGGTCCCCGATATGAACACATTAAAAGACAAGAATAACAAATGCGATATTGACGGTAACAGAAGTCATGCGAGCGAATACATGGCGGGAAATTGAATATCGTCTAAATGCTCTCAGGGCTACGAAAGCTGCACATGTTGAAGTGTATTAACGACGAGAAGAAAATCTTTTTGAGATGAAGATCATAATAGAAAAAAAAATATGTATTTATCGAATGCAGTTTTTTATTATTAATTTTCTTTATCAGGTAAAGATTTTATGTTCATCCCGTATTTCAAGGGAAGGGCCTGAATCATGATGGTTATGCTAAGTAATCCATTATTCCGTTTATCTGTTTTTTGCTATCGGATCGGATTTAGCCGTCACTTTAGCCCTTAAGGTTCGTTATAGCGGGGTTCGACTGTACAATTAATCATTGTGTACAGTAAGTAAAACAGTGAATGAAACGGAATCCAATTACAGCGAACTGCAAAAACACTAATTTAAAGTGAACAGTGATGATCTTAAGAAATAGTAAGCTCATTGCAGGCAAGCTTTTTAGCCTCTACTTTAATGGTGAATGAGCACTGACTTTGTTCTCAATAGTCAGCCATCATAGAGAGTGCCATTGTCCCTGGTATTTATCTTCCTTACACACTTCATGCAAACCTTATTAATGAAATTTAGAGCGCTCTAAACGTAAACAAAATGCAGAATTTTGAAGGGCATCATCATTGCTTTTAATATCAGGACATCATTATTTATAACAACACGACAGGATGAGATCTCTTCTAAATTTTTCCAACTGTAGAGAAAGCTTGGTTAATTTCAAGAGAAATGCGGCTAGAGGCCGTTAGTAGGGGTTAAAAAGGACAATCACAAACATCCTGGGAGTCAAATACCCGACCTGATGATCAAGAGATCCAGAAGAACTGCGTCCTAGCGCTCTCGAAATCGACTGCATTAAACTGCCTGAATTATGATTCAAAAATTTATCTCAAAAACCGTAAGGGATAGAGCAAAAAACCCAATTGCAAACTTGTTCAGCATAAAAAAATAAACAAAACAAAACAAAAAATCATCCAAATCGACCAACCAATCACCCACTATCACAAGTAAAGTCCCTAAAGTATCAAAAGTAAAGTCTAAAGGAGTTAAAACTTCCATTTCCAAATGAAGCACTTCACCCTTAATACTTTTCAGGCGATTTATACTCTACTAGCCACCATATTAATTTGTTGTTAATTGAAATTCCTTTCATGATAAATATAAATGAATTTGTTGTTTACACATTTAATGGAGAAATTGCTGAATTACGCAATTTATTGCAAGAATAAAAAGAAATAATAGAAAAGGGTTTGTATGGCCAATTGCGACCAAGAACAAAAGGAACATTTTGAAAGCAATTAGTATTCGCACGACCGAGTTTGATTGGCAGACAATAGCAGAGCAACTTCAACTCAGAGAATACTGAAGAAGAACAGACTAATTCCGCTACACGAACGTTCACACTTAGCTATTCCGTTCAGCAATTCAGGAAATATCAGGTTAATTAAACTTAAGTGTTCTGCGATCGTCATTAATCCGTGCCCCAAGAGAGAAAACTCCTTCGAAAAAAAAAAAAGGTTACAATCCTTCATTCACTTAAAAAAAAAGAAAGCTTCCTGTTAATCTATATTAAAATTGACTAATAAGATTCGATATTGGTATTTATTTTATCATTTTCATGAAAGTTGTGTGAAGGATAAATAAATTGCTTGATGTATGAAATGGCGCTAATTTGGAACTTGTAAGGATTTTTACTGAATGGTTATGGTTTCGAAATGGTACTTAAGTGTCCAGTTTATGCTTGTTGTAGGTTTAGCTATAACGGAAAATTAACGCTGCGCAAAGTTTCACCAAAAGCAAAAATTAATGTCGCCTACTAGCAGATAAACATCCTGGAACCAATTTATCACTCTAATACCCACGTGTCTGTGTTGCAGAAAAGAAGTGGGTTTGACTGCACCGGAATAAGGCTTCAAGCCACATGGCAAAATCGAAGGCTGCTTTCACGAACAGTTTGGCCGTAAAAGCAGGTATCAATGGTCAACTTGAGTAACATTCTGGTGAAGTCGCCAGATGGTGCTCCTATGGACCGCTCAAAAGCGTCTTGGGAATCGACAACCTCTCTCATTAGATGGTTTATGGAAAGCCTGCAATGAAGCATAGAACACCATTCTGCTCTGTGCCAGAGACCCAAATACCACCAAAACCGTGATTTCAATCGATTGGCTCAATCTTTCGGTGAAACTTCAAGTTTTAGATCAAAAACTACCAAAAACGTGATTTACGAGGGCATTCAATTTTAATTGATAATTTGGTAAAACTTACAGTTTTGATCAGTCAGTGGCCCTTATTGTACCGGTCTCTGCTCTGTGGCTTGGAATCTGCCATAGCCAAGATGCAAGGGCAACATACAGAACACAACAATGGCTCAATTGAGGAGGGGGCTCAATAGTAGCACAAAGCATTCTAATTTTGTTAATATCAACGTGAATTAACCTCTGTACATTTGTTTTAATATTACCACTAATCAGCTTTTAACAAATCAAACTTTGCTATACTCTGTCCAACGAAAGTTTCACTGGGCGTGCCCAATTAAATTTCCAATTTCAATTATTAGACATTGTTAATTTTAAATAAGAAGAAAAATTCTACTTTATTAGAGACGCGTTTAAATTTGTGCAACATGGACTCAACTTACTTGTTTGATTGTTAATTTTACTTTGCACCAATATCTCACAATTGAAACCGGAATTTAATTGGACACGCCCAGTCAAACTGTCGTTGGACAAAGTATAACAAAGTTTGATTTGTTAAAAACTGGTTCGCGGTAATATCAAAACAAATGTTCACAGGTTGATTCACGTTGGACATGTTTTTTTTTTATGAACTAGTTCATTCCAGTTTAGAAGAATAAATTCCCTGTTTATTTGAATATTTTACCACCATCCATCAATAAGTTTGTGCTTTCAAAATGTTAAGAATAATTTTTCTTAAATTTTTCTTAATAATTAAATTTTCTTACTCTGTGGACACAGCCTGCGAAAGAAAAATCGCAAAACCGACAAAAACCGCAAAACGCCGTGAAAAACTGGCGAAGCAAAGCCCAGTTTTCTAACGAGAAGGTATCGAAAGACTATTATGTCGATAAGACAAATGCATCAACAACATGAGGAATTATGTGGAGAAATAAGAAAATAAACTAGCTTTGTTTCATATTCCTACCGTAATTAGTATTTTTTAAATTACCATTTATAACTTTCTTATTGACTTCCCCCAGTATATATTTTTAAGGTAAAATTTATAATAACTGGTATAATAATATTTCAAACTGACGGGTTTCAATAAGAATATCTCAAAATATTCAATAAACAAAAGAAATCAAGCGAGCCCACCCATACCAATTGTTTTTTTTTGTTTTGTTTTGTTTATTATTGATTTTTTATATGGGAGCTTTCGTAATCCTCTAAAATTAACTTGAAAATTATACCTTGAAACTTCTTATTCATATCTAATGTAAATATGTATGTTACAGCTAAACATGTAATTAAAACTTATTACATAACTATCGAATTTTTCTTCAAAGTCTTAAGACGAGTACTTCCTCGATTTACATAATTTACCTGGTATGCAGTAATGAATCAGTTAATTTGTTTATAATTCTTTTCTTTCATTTTTTTTTTGTAATTTCATACAAAACTCTTAAAAATAATTTATAAAATTTAAACACTCGTTCGAAATGGTTAACTAAATTTTCGTCGCTTTTAGGTAAATACCAGCTTAATGCATTTCTCGTTTTGTATGTTACCACAGAAACGCACCAATGAATCATTACTAACAAAAGTAAATGCCATTCCACTTAAAAAGTCAAACTCAAAAGCTCCTCACGAAATATTTAGCGATCACCATTACGATTTATTTATTCTCCATCTCTAACCTTTTAAAAATCACAATTCCTATATTTTAACCTTTAAAAACCTATTTTGCGTTAAGTTCAGAATAAAAAGAGAAAGCGCTAGTAAAATAAACAAGAATGGCATTTACACAAACCAAAAGAATTTTTATTTTTTATTTTTCAAAGGTTTTTACATTTTTTTTGTGTTTAAAAATGTTGCTTTCCACGCGATTTCAACAGCCACTAGATTTGTGGGAATTGCAAAGTATTTTCAAATATTTACGAAAGACGTGATATTTAATAAAATTCGTAGTTTATTATTCAAAGGTATTTACAAGAATGCGAGAAAAATTGCGTTTTTTTTTATTGCTATAAAAGGGGTAAGAAGGCGTTCGTGTCTCTCTCTCTCTCTCTCTCTCTCTCTCTCTCTCTCTCTCTCTCTGTGTGTATTTACGTCTCACAAGCTGTTTCCCTGCACCCTCCCGAGGATCTCAACCCTGCTCATTACCATTTGTTGATGATGGAATTATTTCCCGCCAATTGACCGCCTTTCGGCATGCTTCCCTGCTCGAGCGCCATGGCCTACAGGGAGACCCAACCGCACATTCCTGTTTCCCTCTTCCACTTTACCTTTCCTTCACTACCCCTCCCCTCCTTTCCTTTCCCTTCTCTTCCCTTCCCCTCATCCACCTTCTCATTATTTCTATTTTTTTTTCTTATTTTCTCGCGTTTCCTTCTCTCTTATTTATTAATGTTTGCTTTTTTTCTCCCGTTTCTCTCCTTACTTTGTGTATAAATCTTTCGCGCAGTGGCAAGAAGGAAACTCCGTGGCCTTTAAGACACACCAGTTAATTCAATTTGAACTTTAATGAACGATTACATGAATTATTGCTGATTTTGCGTCATTTTTCGTGTTAATTTATTTACATAGCCTTTATGAGTTTTATTTTAAGCAGCGATTTCATTATTTTCCACCCTTTGATTTATTAAAAACTAATCACAATTTCCCTTAAGTTCTAGATTTTCACGTCATAAATTTTATTTGTTTTATATTATGTTGATTTCATTTCGGTTCTTTTATAAAGCGTTTAATGCGTTAAAATTTTCAAAGGGATTTTGAATTTCCGAAGAGTTTTGAAAATGCGAAGAATTTTAAACTTAATATGAAATTAATTAATTTTATAATCATTTTAAATGACTTTATGCATCAATATTGAACTTCTAATTCAATTTTTTCGGATTCCGGTTTAAAATCTTTCTAGCGTCTGTTTCTTCATAATGGAAAGCATTCAGTATTTTAAGATTGTTGTTCACACTTTTGCTGCATTTTTTCCAGTGATTTCCAATACCGTTTATTTTGTTAAAGAAAACAAACAGATATTCAGTGATATATCGCTTATAATGTTTTTTTTTTCGATTATCTTCTGCCATCTTTTCGGAAGTTTATGGTCCCATTTTCGAAAAACTACCTTTCTGTATTAGCGATGAACTGAAAGTGTTTTTCGATAGCGTTATCTTAAGCGAACATTTTACAACTTAAGGAGTTTTGCAAGAACCTAAACAAATGGAAGTCTGATGGAGCAAGGTCTGGCAAAGATTGTGCGAGAAATCACATCCTAAACAAGCTCCAACAATTTTCTGCGAGTTCTTAAACTTGTGTGGTCGCGCGTTGTCTGATGGAATGTCGATCCTTTTACGGTTTTTACAATTCTGACCGCTTTACTGCTGCTGCTTCATTCAATTGGCGACTGTTGATAGTAGACGACTGTAATATTCCTCGGTAAGAACTCGAAAAAGCACCACACCAATCAAATTCCATAGATTGAGAGCATCAGGGTGGAGCTGTAGTCAACGAACAGAAACGAGCAATCCGGTATTAGTACTGACATTCCTTAAGCTTTACGTAACTTTTCACTAGCTGCACAGTGTTCTTTCTTTTTCGGAAGTAATCAAGTAAAATACTCGTGTTGACTCTCCGTTTCCACAACGTTATAGAAAGGATAATTGTGGATATATAGACACAACTTTTTCCTTGATGGAAGCCAGAAGTGTTAGCTGTCAAATGCGCATGGGCTCATGAATCTATAGCTACATTCAGTACATTAAATTTACATTTATAACCAAAAACGCAAGACTTTTTGAACAACCCAATAACGACTAAATGAAGATATTAAGTAGAAACAATGCATTTCATCAGTATTTTATTAACGAGTGATTAAGTTCGAAATGCATATGTAAAGTACTACAACCGCAGAGAATAATGTAGCCGCAATTGAAGACATTCCTTTGAGAACGTCTTTGCCAAAAATATTGTTATTATTGCGGCAAATCTCATATTAACTATTAAGGTAGCGCCTGAGGATATAAGTAGTACTGAGTAGGGCGGTGTTTGCAAGTTGAGGGTGTTTAAATCCGATATGCTTAAAATTTCTAGGTATCTAGGTAGCCCATTCTATTCGGTATCGTCTCAAGGGCTCCTATAACAGTTGGGATAACTATAGTATTTTTTTACACAAGCGTTATACATTTGTACTTGTATTTCTAAGTTCCGATACTTCATGATCTTCTCCCGCTGCCTGTTTTCAATCCGTGCATAACCGTTATAGCAATATCAGTGAGCCAGTTATATCCAGCCCGTTTTGGGCCAGATGCCTGTCCGTTTGGATTCTGAAGTCCCACCAGATCTCAACCTACTCATTTTCCAGAGTTTTCTTGACTTGATGTTCCCAGTGAGTTTTGTTGACTTCGAATCTAAACGTTCTAGCAGAGTGTCCAGTAGATATTTTTCGCAACTCTGTCATGGTATTGCAAATGATCAGTCTTTAATGTTTTGCTGCGTACGAAGATTACGTGTCGACTGTTTCATACTTCTATTGGTAAGTCGGTATTTTTGCTGTTTGTTGATGAGGCTTGTGCTTGAAAATAAATCCATCGTTTTCTCTCTTCAACACTTTGCTTTTAAGCAGCTCCAAGTAAATTTTTGATCAGCTTTTCTCTCTATATCCTTCAAGTACTTACCGCGCATTGCCTTGCTTTTCCAGTTTTCCACTCGATTTTTTATTGTTTCCTTTCGGCTTTTATGTCTTCAAGAATTTCCCTGGTTAATTTCCTTAAGCATCACTTTTCCTGAAGTAATCATTGCTATACTTCCACCACAGTCTGTTTTTCTTTTTGGGCGTAAGGCCCGATCTACAGTAGCGCTCAAAAAATAGTACACTTTATGTTTTATCATAACTTCTAAAGTATTGAATTTTAATTAAAGAATTTGTAATAATATATAGACAGTTTTCCGCACACGCTTTATATATTTTGCCGAAATAACTTCTTTGAGTTGGTTTGCAGTAAGTCAGAATATCCCCAAACTCCTAAGTATTTGTGTACTTCTTCAGATGCCACGCCCTTTATGAATACTGCATTATACAGTTCTATTCCATCGTTTTCAATAATTTCACCTACCTTAATTTCACCATTGTAATTAAGGAGTTCAGCAAGGAGTTCAGCTTTCGTTTTTTACAAATAATCTCAGGTCGTCCATATACAGCAAATGCGAATTTCTCACTCCCTTTTCGGCAAGTTCGTATTCGCAATTTGTCTTATTCAAAATTATCGTTAATGGGACCATTGATAGTATGAATAGTAAAAGTGATAATGAATAACCTTGGAGAATTCCGCGCATAATTTCGACCTCTCCATTAGCCAGAAGCTTCACTGGCCAAAATGTCATTGAAGTATTCACGAATTTCCGAATGCTGCAACTAATTCCAAAGATTTCCAGGCATATTTCTCAATCCAACTATGAGGGACTGAATCGAATGTCTTCTTAAGTTCATTATTATTGTCGTTATTTTATAATAAACCAAAGGGGGGGGGGCTTGGTTTAAATTCGACTCTGGTTAAATACGGTTAAATATTATTATTTTGAAAACCAAATTAGCACCAACTCGAAAGCCCAATTCTAGAGGCGAGCCAAGAAAGGGCCAAGCCTAACGGGCTTAAAAGCAGGGAAGAGAAAAATTACGTTAATGTCTGGCTGTAGAAACTTCCTTACCATGTAACAAGTGTTTAGAATCGTGACTATTGTAAGGTTTTGTATAATGAGTGTTGAATAATCCTAGTGGCAGAAAAACACGACAGGAAGAGCGTGCACTCTGTTTAATTTCGTATGTAAAATCAGTACATTTACAAGGGAACCATCCGAACCTGTATGTCAGTTTCAGTCCAAATTGGAATATTTTATAAAAAATGGAAAAAACGAAAACACTAATCCACATCAATTCTTTTTATTTTTTCAGATGCGCATTTCGGATTTTACAAATCCTTCATCAGTGAGACAAATCCTTGACTCACTGATGAAGGATTTGTAAAATCCGAAATGCGCATCTGAGGAAATAAAAAGAATTGATGTGGATTAGTGTTTTCGTTTTTTCCATTTTTTTATAGGTCGGTATCCACAGTTTCGGCAATTATTCCTGTATTATGGAATATTTTATTCATCTAAAGCTACTGATTGCCCTTAGCAAATAAGAAATCGCACAGTTTTATTTATTTTTTTTTTAAATCGTCACAAAATAAACCGAACTCTGCGCGAAAAGAAAATCTTACACTGGAAGTGGTGCGGTACGCGCCTTCGTTCAAATCGAAATGGAAGGGAAATGAAAACAGTAGCATGGATGGATGGGGGAAATCTTCACGACGGTCGCCAATAACTGCAGTTAGAGTTCTGACATTCTAAGGTGAAATGGAAGAGTTCACTTTATCGCGCTCAATAGTTAGGGATAGGTCGGGACAAATTTTTTTTTAAATGCTCTAATTTTCTTAAATCCTGGCACTTCAACAATAGACTGTAACGAGCGGTTGCGAGCAGGCTTGAGTGAAAAAAAAATCAGCTCACAGATCGCGTTTTTGAGCCAATAAAGTGTACTGTCTCTATGCCGTCGCTACCTGTTGAGCGCGATAAAGTGAACTCTTCCATTTCACCTTACAGTGTGAGAACTCTACAGCCGTCTTATTAATCCACAGAATTTTAATTTTGCTATACAATTATTCGTCTCGAAATATTTTATAAGATGAGGTAAGCGTTCAGGAATATTTTTCTTATTTAAAAGTATAAAGCATTACGATAGATATTTTTTGTACACCCTCAGCAACGCATCCATGTTCGTATTCACGGCTGCCCCAGTATATAGACAGTCTTGCGAATACATGACGTCAGTCACAGAAAATTTCCGAAGATCATCGAAGCAAAATGTTACGGCGTTCCTTTGCTTAGAAAATCTATTTTTAAAAATAAAAGTTGGTTTAGAAACTTTAGTATCCATTTAATTATCGTCTGCTGCTCCTTCTTAGGAAGTAGTCCCATTGCTTTCATGTGAAGTGTATTCGTGCCCATTGTTGAGTGCCAACAAGTGTATTAATGCGCACACCGCTTCACCAGTTGGCGTAAGAATGGGATCTTCGTATAGCTACGTGCGCGCAAACAAAGAAGTTCTTTCGTTTTCGCGGTTTATTTTGAAAGAAACAAAATAGTGCGTTATATTATTCTGCAAGCTTCAATGGTTTATTCAGGTGAATAAAATATTGCAATTTGATTTGAAACTGTGAGATACAGGTTTGGATGGTTTCCTTAATAGTGATTTTGTCTGCGTCTGTTTTATTATTATGCTGTGTGCTATGCGCCGTGTTTCGATTGACTGAAAATGAAAGAGTTAAATTGACATTAAAGCTCTTAATGGCAGTTATTTCCTTCTTGTGTGAAGGAATTGAATGCAAATTCAATAAGAAAACTTTACAAACTCTTGTCGTAACAACAACAATCATGCATGTGTATGTGTGTGGGTGTGTGTGTGTTCCAGGGAAGTAGAAGAAGAGGGTTGAAAGAAGGAGGGTTGAGTGTTGTTCCCGTCCGCAATCATCCTCTCTTCTTTACCGGAAGTAATGCTTGTGTTGACAGTTGGCGGTCGGAGTGCTGTTGTCATTACTTGTCGCTCTCGACGACTCATTGTCGAAATAGCAGAGCGTTTTTTCCCCTACCTCCCTCTGAAAACCCTGTTTATTTTTGCCACTTTCCACTTGGCTTTCAATTTATTTATCCCACCCCTCTCCTCTCTCACAAACTCTCTCTCCGTGAGACTCTTTATTCCTTTCCCATCGGACCGCATCCATGCTAGAGAGAGTGCGTAATTTGCTTTTACTGAGGGAGCGAGAGAGAGATGTTAGACTTGCAAAATATTCCAACGGGTCGTCGTCTCTTTCTCATCATTTCTTTTCGTTTTTTTTATATTTCTTGTTTTCTCTCTTACTCTCTCCTTGTAAAGTTCCCCCTTCGTTCCACCGGGAAACAGCATTTGGTTTCCTGTAAGAGGAAGGAAGAAGACGCTCTTAACTGCTCGCCTGGAATCTACGCAAATTTAAATTGGAATAGTGAAAGGGGTTCTCTCGCTCTCTATCTTTACACACACACATACACAAACACACACGTTCATCGGCACATGGCGTGCGCCAAACGGACATTTCGAATCTTTGTTTCGGCATCGGAATGATTAAAGCGAGGGCGAGTCGTGTGCGCCTGGAATTCACGACTAAAGCGGCTGTTTAAAATAACATTATTCCTGGAAATGTTGTCTTAATGTCTGTTTTTCTATTAGTTTAAGTAATCTTAAACTTCTGTCCTGCTTTTTTTGGTATTCACGAAGAAAACAGTAACATTTAAAGAAGAAAATTCAAAGAACATTCAGCTAAAAAGTCACGCCTTTACATTTTTAAATAACCACATTTTAACTTAATATATTTTATTTTTCTTCTCTAATTTTAGAGAAGGGTTGGCTTTTGCCTTACGCCCATGAACACGTTCGTGGTGCTAAATATAATAAAAACTCTCGAAGCCAATCTCATAAATTGACTGTCTCGGAATTTTGATCACGAATATAACTACAGTCTTACTCTAAACCACATGACGTACACCTCTGTTTTGGATATTGTATTTTCCTTAGCATCATTTTCTTAACTCTTTTCTTGTGGAAAGCGAATTTATCGGAAAATTATATACTGTTTTACTAGATTACTTTCTCCCCATTTATCAAGCAACATTATCAATTAGTATCTGCAACAGCTGTATTCAGACATTTCAGTTTTTAACTCGTGTACAGCCTCATGCTACATTAAATTTTCCTAATTGATGTAACAATCACAATGTGTTATTAATGAAACGAAATATTTATACCACTTTCATTAAAGAATCAGAAATCTCTACACTGCAGCCGAAATTCTTCCTACTTTCTGTTTGATAAATTGTATCGTTTAAAACACAATTTACTTCAGTTTCCATTGGTACACTTTTAAATTTGTATGCGATTTTCAGTTGAGGTTAAACGCATTTCGATTTCTGGCAGCGCAACTCTAGTACATGTAGAATGGAAGTTTATTTTTAGGCTGAGGTCTGCTACATTGACCACTGCATTCGGTCATTGATAAAGAATTTCGTAATATATTTTTAATTCCGCTGAGCCGAAGAAAGCCAAACAAAACAACCAAATCCTTTTCGGCCTGCCGAAAACCATCTACCATGCTTTCCAATTGACGTTCCATTTCTTCCGTAATTAGATTTTCTGCTATCAATATTAAGACAGTTGCGAATACAAGGGGGAGAGGGGATGAAAAAGTAGATATACAGTTATAAGATTTATACAGTTTTATTATTAAGTAGCGGAAGAATGAAGCACTTATTGCTTTTACAATGTCGATCTGTCTATCTGTCTGTCCCCTTCAAATTTTCCACGTTTTTGGACGTTGAAGGTTGAAATTCGGAAAGTAGCTTATCAAGGGCATGTACTATTTCACTATTTAGTTTGGTTTTGATTACCCGCTGGGGTCAGAGTTACGGGGGTGAGAGTTAGAGGGACCAAGTGATCTTTCGATATGTACGTAATATTTAGATATGTAAAGGAGTAAAATTCGATATACAGATTCCCCTAGACAAGGTCTGTATTTCTATGAAGTTTGGGCGGAATTGTCCTAATAGGGTCGGAGTTGTGGGGGTGGCAATTACTAGGTCTTTAGAACTATGGGAACATATGGCAAGTGATATATCATTTGACCAGAAATACGAGATAGGGCTCTTTTATACTTATTTTCTAATACAGGTAAAAACTCCTTATATCGAACTCGAAGAAACCAAGAATTCAGTTCGTTATAAAGAGAATTTGTAATAAGGAGGTAAAAAATAATTTGAAGAAAATACAAAATTAACAATAAAAAATATATTAATTTAAAAACTCGATTATTTTAGGTTGCACATACATGTAATATGTTGCCAATTTTTACAAAACTTGAAAACACATCATCAGGAATGAGTTCTTGTGACATTTTTCAGTTTATACTTCTGCTAAAATACAGCATGGGTTGTAAATACTGATTATCGATCGCACACAATATTAACAGAAATAAATTGTTTCTTCAGTAAATCAAAATTATTAATAGTGTTTGTTACTTTGGGCTAATTTAATAAAAACTAACAGTATGAAATTACTGTACAGTACTTGGTTACATCTGAATTGTCGAAATTATGTTTGGAAAGCGACATGTAAAATCGCGTCAAATTCATGTACGAAAACGAGATTTCCAGTGCACAAAAATCGAAAATACATGTAAAGCTAGAGAGCATCGTATTGTATTTTAAAAGTATCAACTTCAGTTTACTGTATGAAGATATTAGAAAATAGAAAGTGAAACTAATTTTTTTGTTATAAAGAGAGTTTCGTAGTATGGAATTTCATTGGGTATATTATCAGGGGTCTATCTAGAATTTCAGAATCCATACCCTATTTTGTGAAAATACCAAGATTTTTGTGAAAATTTTTAACAAAAAAATATAAAACACCGGGCTTAATTTTAAAAAACTCTTTTTTTTTATTATTTGAATTGACATTATTTACGTTGATAAACGCCCATTTTTGAAGGTAATACGTTGATAAACAAGAGTAAAAATTTTGTGAAGATACCGTTTCCAATCAAAATAATTTTGTGAAGATACCGTTCCCACTTAAAATAATTTTGTGAAGGTACCCTTAAACTGTACCAAAGCGGCCCTAGACAGTTCCCTGGTTATGGCTAACCAAACTTTAAAAAAATTGTTTTACCGAAAAATTCGTTATAAAGAGGTTCGTTATAAGTTTTTACATTTTCCCCCCCCCCCCCCCGAGAAAATCAATTTTTTGATCAAAATAATTGAAGAGGTTAAAAAGTGCAAATAAAGAGGTAAAAGTAGATGAACTCAGGGTTCCACTACTTTCCTATACCCTGCTCGGGAAGATTAATTTCTTGGTTAGTACGAGGGGAGTTCAATAAGTAATGCAACACATTTTTTTTCTCGGCCAATTTTGGTTGAAAAAACTGGACATTTCTTGTGGAACATTTTCAAACATTTCCGCTTCGTCTCGTAAAGTTTCATTGACGTCCGATATGTGACAGCGCTATAGTGAGCTGTTAAAGTGGCGTCTACAATGGAGGTGCGTTCCTAACAACGGGCAGTGATTGAGTTTCTTTTGGCGGAAAACCAGGGCATCTCAGATATTCATAGGCGCTTGCAGAATGTCTACGGTGATCTGGCAGTGGACAAAAGCACGGTGAGTCGTTGGGCAAAGCGTGTGTCATCATCGCCGCAAGATCAAGCAAAACTGTCTGATCTCCCGCCAGCTGGCCGACCGTGCACAGCTCTGACTCCTGCAATGTCGGAACATGAGAACACTCTCATTCGGATTTTCATCTGTTTGGCCCAATGAAGAACGCAATCCGTAGGACGCACTACGCGGATGATGAAGCAGTCATTGATGCAGCACGACGTTGGCTCAGACATCAACCAGTGGAATGGTACCGTGCAGGTGTACAGGCCCTCACTTCAAGGTGGCGTAAAGCCGTAGCACTGAATGGAGATTACGTTGAAAAATAGTGTTGTGTAGCTAAAAGATTGGGGAATAACTTGGTGTATTTGAATGCTGAATAAAACAACCCCCTTTTTCAGAAAAAAATGTGTTGCATTACTTATTGAACTCCCCTCGTATATATTTTATAATTTACTATTCATAATATTTTATTTTCAAGAAGACTCATGCACTGTTAATGACAAGAAACAATTCTTAAGAGAAGCATGCCAAAAAATTGATAACAATAAAAACCTCTGTACCAAAGTGTGCTTGAGTGTAGAAACTGTATAGACTACAGGAATTTGTAAAGCTGAAGGCTGGCAATTTGGGCATATAAGAGATTGTACTTAGTTTTGTGACTCAATTAAGCTATTGTTTTTTTTTTCATAATAAATATTGTCTACCTTCTTTTGAACCAGTCTGTATATTACAAAAACATTTATGGTTTTGTATTGATTAAATTAATGTAGATCAGATTATTGCAAAGGTAATGGCCGATTTTTTTAGAAAATCGTTTTAGATAGTATTTTTTAATTGTGCCTTTTGCAATGTTTTAAGAATATAAGAATGAGTAATTTATAAGATTTAAGAGAGAACTGGAGCCGGACACTGTGGACGAACTTCAATAAAGATAACAGGAAACCACTGATCCACATAAAACTTTTAATAGGACGTATGCGCATTTCGGCAGCCACGCTGCCTTCTTCAGCGTACACAAGGATTTTGATCAGAACAGATTTGTCTGTTCTGATCAAAATCCTTGTGTACGCTGA